>JAYMSZ010001230.1:0-15068 GCA_036897665.1 Pelargonium citronellum | reverse complement strand
TTCCTCGTCGCCCTCACGCCGTGGCCGCCGCCTTTAATATGCTAAATCCAAAAACTCAGCAATTACCGGATCTTCAGTCTTCGTTGATGAGATTACAAAGTAACCAAAACCGCCGCCTCCTTCTTTACAAACCGCCTTTGATTAACCAGAACCTGAAAAACCCTAACTGTCACTAAGGACAGAACGCGTCATACAGACGGAAAGACCACTTTTTCTAAACAAATTAGATTTATACTAATCAAGCTCCAAACCATAACAATGTAGTAAACATTGTTGGTGGAACATGACACATGGAATAAGAATGGCGTAATTACATATGGATCCTTTACGGTAAGATTCTATTTTAGTTGACAAAACACCTTCAACAATTACTTTATCTATTAGTTTGTAATTTGAAATTAAAAATAAAACTCATCTTCAACCTCTCAATCTCCCTCATCTCTCTCCCTCTCTCACATACACAGTCTCCGTGCAGCTCTTTTCTTCTCTGCAATGGCAACTCTCCTCCTCTTCAATGGGTTGGGGTTTGCATTTTGGTTCCGTGAATGAAAATTTATGGGTTAGGGTTTGCATGTTGGTTCCTTTTCTTTGTATTTGATTGTTTTGATGGTTTTAATTAGAATAATTTGTGCTGATTTTTTTCCTTCAAATAAAAGGAATTGACACAAATACATATCTAATTTTGTTTGTGGGAATACCCAATTCGGTTTTGGTACTTATTGATGTTGTTGGTGTTTTATTTAATTTTTTCCGATGAGTTCATGAAGTTTCCGGCAAGTTCATGAATTTTCCAACAAGTTCATGAAGCTTTCGGTGAGTCTATGAATTTTTCAGCAAACTTAGGTTGAAGAAGGTTAAAGTGAAGGGCATTTGGGGATTTCAATAAAAATGATCATGTGCTAGACACATGACAAAAAAGTGTAACTTAACAGAATGAACTCTCCAAACCATAAGGTAGTAAAAAAGTTGGAAAAATTAGTTCAGGGGTGTCAACTGAAATAGAAGCTTACCATAAAGGGTTCAGCTGTAATTACACCTTCTATTTATACATACTATAAAAGCGGAATAAAAAAGAGGGATTATAATGCGTATTAGAGCACCATGTCATCAATATTTTAGTTTGTACACCAAATTCTGTTTAATTATAAATCAATCTCAATTAGTATACAAAAGACAAAAAAATATAAGGAAACGCAAAAGTGCAATACAATAAGGTAATTACTAATTAATTATATGAAACTTGATATTTAAGAAATCAAATAATTTGGAAATTTAAAAAAAGGTAAGTAAGAATGTAAACGTGAAATATGATAGTTATAAATATAGGTTTACGTGTAACTATTCACTCTTATCATTGTATAGCTATACAAGTAATTATGAGGTATGATACAATTTTTTTGTACTATATTTATTTTGTTGGTTTAATTCGTATTAGTTCATATGTATTTTTTTTTTATATTGCATAATTCTTTTTATAATTTAGATCAAGATTATGTGTAACTATATATAAATGAGTATTGTATGTGTAATCTCATAATTGTAGATGTAATCTATTTCTAATACACTTGTAATATGACTAAACAATAAATTATATTATATTATATTATAAACTATAATTTTGATTCCGTGCAACGGCAACCTACGGAGCATAAACTAGTGTAATATACACTAAAAAAATTATTCAACTCAAATCCTTAATTTTCTTTTAAAGTAATTAATAGATATAAATATAGAGAATCAAATCAGTATAATACTCCAATAAGTTGGTAATACAGACTTCTAAAGAGATACCATACGGTATATTTAGTAAAATATGATACGTAAAATAAATAAAATTGATTAGTCAACCCTTAAGGAAAATAGAGAAATGGAAAATGCACACATTTTACTTATTCCGGAAAAAGCTCACACACTCACTCTCTCTCTTCTCTCTTTCTCATATTCTCTTTTCCTTGGACAAAAATCCTAATTCGCTTCGCTCGCTCCCTCCCTCGCTCTCTCTTCATCCCCCAAATCTCATTTTTATTTAATTTGTTTTTACTACCATTTCATTAATTTGTTTTTATTTTATCGCTGCTGTGCCTCTCTGCCTCTGCCTCTGCCTCTGCCGCCACTGTTATATGCGCCTCCATCGTTCTTCTTCTAGGGTTTCTAGGGTTTCTCTCCGAGCTGGATTCTCTCTCCTTCCTCAGGCGAATCTCCATGCGCAGGTGGTTCAGCGGTTTCGTCGATTAGCTCCTCATCCCCATACTCCTCCCTCCTGTCTCGATCCTCGAGGCATCACTCAACCACCTCCACTTAGGGTTTTCTTCTGATTGCTCTCCTCTCCTCCTCCCTCGGCTATGCTATGGTGTCTCGATTAGGGCAAGGCTGATTCGTTCCTTTTCATTGCTCCTCGTTTCGCGTCTTTGTGAGGTTTTCGATTTGAATGGCATTAGGTGATTTGATGGCGTCTCGGTTTTCTCAATCTACCATGGCTGTGGTGTCTAATCACTTGGTGGACGACTGCGCCTCCACCAGCAACGATGACGCTGATTTGCTTTCCTCCCAGCGGAGGGACTCTGAGGCTGCCAGCAGTAGTTACGGCAATGCCACCACCACCAGTATGGCTTATTTGCCCCAAACCATTGTTCTCTGCGAGCTTCGTCATGATGCTTTTGAGGCCTGCGTTCCCACTGGTCCTTCCGACAGCGGATTAGTCTCCAAATGGAGGCCCAAGGACCGAGTATGCTCTCACTTTCACCACCTGCTCTTTTTGTTTCTGCTAATGTCATTGTCGTTTCTCTGTAGATGTTGATAGAGTTGATGCTTTGCTATTAATTGATATCTCATTGTTTCATTATATGACTTGTTTTAGAATTCAGGAGAAAATATAGTATCTATAAGATACAATTCCCATAGTTCCTTTTGCTTTCAAATCCATCATGATTGTAGGCTGTAGAGTTAATTTATCCAACAAGTTATGATCAGCATTTCATTACATACACTATTTTATGTCTTTTAATTGTCATCAAAATTTTAGCCTAACTGTGTTTCTCCTTTTTTGCCTCATGTGAATTGCACACTAGAGTGTTTGTTGATCCTTATCTATTCCTATTTTAACATCATTTTGATTGTGAAGCCTTGGACCCTCAAACTTATTGTATCATGCACTTTTCATTTTAACATATTGAGCTACATTGTGATCGCAAACTCCATGTATATTATATGCAATTTATAATTTGGAAAGGGAGTTTGCTTTCTAGTAGTTTATTTCCTTTGGACAAACCACAAAAGAAATTGCTAACTTGTTCAGATCTTACAGGGCCGCACAGATGGCTAAAATTTAGGAAGTAAAAAACATACTAACTAACAATTAGCTTACAAGTCATGAAGTCAAACAGAAACAGTGGGCAAGGATTTATTTGCTCTTTCAACGTTGGAGTTGTGGGATTCAAATGTGTCCAAACTCTAAACTTTGGCTTTTCTTCCTTTATATTCTCAAGAAAAAACAATACATCTACTATTGTGAAATTCGTAACTATGCAATGTTGTGATTCTTGAAATCATTGGCTTGCATTTTTACATTCCTTTCAGTTATTGCTAAGAATAAGGTTTATAGCTCAACTCGATTGGAAGTTGACCATGTAATGCATCCATGTGATGTCATTGAACTAGTGTAACAGTATTGCCTGGGTATAAGCCCCCCAAAAGGAAATAGCTAACCTCTGTTACTGACCTTACAAAATGAAATAATTTTTAATGCATACTCTTTGCATTTATTCTGTTATTAATTTGATGGTTCATTGGGTGAATAGTGTTTGTACATGCCTATTTGCTGATTGCCTTTTTGAGTTGTGGTTGCTTTGTAAATTGCTGTGAGAAAACCATGTTTCCTTTGTCACTAGTTTTTATCTTTATGCTTGAAAAGTGAAATGCATGCCCTACTTATAAGGTGGAGAGTTATATTTTCTTGATAAAACTTAAAAGAAGAAAGTTTTAATGGTCTTTATGATGATTTGGCAGTGCCGCATGGTGAAAGCCTCAAACATCACTAACTAGAATTTTTCTCTGGCACAGTGATGTTAACTTTATTTGTTTATTTAATCTTTTGACCCCCCTCCAAAATGTCATATATGGTAGAAATTAGCTTTCTAATTTCTCCATAAATTTGAATTGCATTGTTTCTTATTTGATGATATGTTTGCCTCTCCTTTCCTCCTTGAATCCACTTCTAAGTAGTCAATTACCACTAATATTTCTAGCAAGTGCCGACAATTTCATTTTTGTTATCTCTGTTTTTGTTTAATTCTACATTCTTCTTGCAGATGAAGACAGGATGTGTAGCTCTAGTTTTATGTTTAAACATCAGTGTTGATCCACCCGATGTAATAAAGATATCACCTTGTGCCAGGATGGAGTGCTGGATAGGTGCAATTTGACATTGCTTTTTGCTACCTTGTTATTATGTATCGATTTCTAGTTTGTTCACCTTTAACTTTTTTTTTAAGCTACTTATATTTTTATGTTATATTCAAATGGCTGAAACTACCCCTTTTAAGTTATTTTTGTTTACCATGTATGGAATTAAACGTTCATATTTAGGTTCTCTTTGCTAATATATATTGGCAAATTGCAGTACTGTTTTGTCCTTTCTTTGCATAATGTTTGTCCTTTTATTTATTTTATTTTATTTTTACTGGCAATCTGATATGAATATATATATATATATATAGATATAGATAGATAGATATAGTTTTCATAAAATTACAATTCAGTGTGTTCATTTATTCTAGTGCAGTACTAAAATATATATGTAATTTATTTTCTTCCTCTTTCCTTGGTCATATATTCTCCTGGTATGTAGTTTTTCTTATAAAAAATATTTAACTTTAGGAAAGAGGGCTGTTTGCAGTCTTACATATATATTGATTACTTTCACCTGTAATTTTTTTCTGTGTGTGGGCATAACACATCTGGTAATACGTGCCACTGGACTAAAACGGGCCGAGCCAAAAAAAAAAGCATGATAGAATTGACGAAGCATGTCCTACTAAGCGGCAAAGCATGGTAGAATTGGCGAATAATAGTCTGATACTATTATGTGCGTTTTTTGTCCCGGCCCGTTTAGGCCTGCTACCCTCAATGCCAGGTGCTGCATAAGTCTTGTTTTCCACACGATCATTTGTTTGATGAGTTTGTGGGAGAGTAAAATACCCGGAGCTGTTAACCTATCATTAGAAACTTAGAATCCTGCATCCAGAACAAATCTTTTTCTTCTTTTCCCTAGATTTCTGATTTTCCTTTTCATCACATCCCTTGGCAGTATACTGAGTTCTGATGGAATTCTCATTTGCTTTCTTCTATTTCCAGATCCATTTTCTATGGCACCTCAAAAAGCTCTTGAAACAATTGCAAAAACTTTAAGCAGCCAATATGAAAGGTGGCAACCCAGGGTGAGTTTTCTTCCCTTGTAGATGTGTTGGATATTTGTTAACTGAATTCGTTTTGTAATTTAGCTCGTCAAATGTACAGGCACGTTATAAGCATGAACTTGACCCCACTGTGGAAGAAGTGAAGAAACTTTGTAATACATGTCGGAAATATGCCAAGTCTGAGAGAGTACTATTTCATTATAATGGACATGGTGTGCCAAAGCCAACTGCTAATGGAGAAATATGGCTCTTCAACAAGGTTTCTCTAACTGCTCTGTTGTTTTACTGTCATCTCCTGTATATTTTTGCAATGTTCTAACTGGTGGTTTTTGCAGAGTTATACACAGTATATTCCCTTGCCCATCAGCGATCTTGATTCTTGGTTGAAGACGCCCTCTATATATGTTTTTGACTGTTCTGCTGCTGGAATGATCGTCAACGCCTTCATTGAGGTACTCGTAAGATATTTAGTATTGATTTCTTTATTCCTTAGATTTTGATATCCATCGTATATGAATTTTTCTTATACATCTGCTTCTTGTGTTATTTTTTGTCCTTTTGATAGCTTCATGATTGGGGTTCCACAAGGGATTGCATTCTGCTTGCAGCTTGTGAAGCACATGAAACACTTCCTCAAAGTGCTGAATTTCCTGCTGATGTGTTTACTTCTTGCCTCACCACACCTATCCAGATGGCATTGAGATGGTGAGACTTGTCTCCTTCATTGTTCACTTTCAGTATGATATTTGTTCAGTTTCTCCATGTACATCCTTCATTGTTGCTAGATTATATTTTGAGTTCCGTTATATACTTGTATCAATCTTTTGCTGTTTTTTTTTTCCGTCACAACTTCACTCGCAATGGGTCATTGGAAATGTGTCGAGTTATATGCAATGAATTGTTCTGTATGCGCCTTTGCACTTTGTTTTTTATGGTTAGCCTTTTGAGTTTGTTATACTAGTATACTATGAGATATGGAGAAAGATTGCGTGGTGATATTTTACTGCATTTGTTCTTCCATGGCTAGGCCGACTTGTCCGTTTGTTATACTAGTATATTTCATTCTTGTTTTGGTAATAGAAGGCCGTAAATCCACTGCACTACTTGAATAGGGCTTTTAATTCATTTAACTACAAATGTAATTGATTCTTTTGTTGTTTTGAATTTTGTCTCAGGTTCTCCACACGTTCATTACTTCGGGAGTCCTTTGATTATTCGCTCATAGATAGAATTCCTGGCCGTCAAAATGACCGTAAAACACTTTTGGGCGAGTTAAATTGGATTTTTACTGCAGTCACCGACACAATTGCGTGGAATGTTCTCCCCCATGGTATTTTTATTTCCAAATTGACCTATTAACTAGGTCACACTGTCATCACTATGACATCACTACAATTTACTGTCTTCACCATGTCATCCCTGTTCATTTATGACTTGTACCTTGTTTTGGTGATACTTGTAGCCAATACATTTGTTTTGGGCTGCAGATCTTTTCCAGAGGCTGTTCAGGCAAGATCTATTAGTTGCCAGTCTATTCCGGAACTTTTTACTTGCTGAGAGAATTATGCGTTCTGCAAACTGTTCCCCAATTTCTCATCCAATGTTACCGCCAACCCATCAGCATCATATGTGGTAACAATATGTGAAGTGCAAATTTTCTATGCTTATTCCCTTAATGTCATTTTTTTTCATTACTCCACTTGTATGCATTTATAGGGATGCTTGGGACATGGCTGCTGAAATATGCCTTTCTCAGCTTCCAGCACTGCTTGAAGATCCTAATGCAGAGTTCCAGGTTTGTATGCTTTGACAATGTTGTAAATGCTGAGTTCTATGTGTTTGTACATTCGTGTTTGCATGTCATTAGTTTATTTCTTTAGTGTTTTTGTAAGGTTCCAGAAATTTTTTATATGTGCTCACATATTCATGTTTATCTGTCTTTCTGTTTCAGCCAAGTCCATTTTTCACTGAGCAGCTGACTGCTTTTGAGGTATGGCTTGACCATGGATCTGAACATAAGAAACCACCTGAGCAGCTGCCTATTGTTCTTCAGGTGTGCCACTTTTCTGAGTTTTATTATTTTGGGGCCATAGTATGGTGACCCTGAACTTTTGGGACGCAGGTTACTTCATATCTGAATCTTCTGTAAAGTTTTCATTTCTTAGTTCTTGATGAGTAAGGTGTGCAATCACCTGGTTGTTATTATTCTTAAGCTTGGTCTTTATGGGATGAATGACTTGTCATTCTACTGAATTTATTTAGAGGAATTTAACTTGGACTTGTGCATCTGTTAGTCTGGATAGTTGAATAGTTTGTTTTTCCTTGGCAATCTTCGCATTTCTGGTTCCAGCATTCATCTCTCTACCAGTTTTTCCTGTTTGAGTCCTCCTAATTGTTTGAGATAAAACATTGTTAGTTGGTATGTCTGTGGCACTCATTTACATATTTTAATCACTTCTTTTAGTCCTATAGAATGGGTATAGAAATCAAGGTGAATATTGATTCATTTTTGTTTTTTTCATCCTTTATTTACCTGTTTTTCCTGTGTGGTTTATTCTTTTATCCGTTCCCATTACCTGTTCATGTACTGACTGTGTTATGCTAACTCTTCAGGTTTTACTCAGTCAATGCCATCGATTTCGCGCATTGGTTCTTCTTGGAAGATTCCTTGACATGGGACCATGGGCTGTGGATCTGGTAGTAATTGGTGGCATTGCTATTTCATGGTTTCCCCGCTTCACTATTGTATCATATTTGACTTATACAGTTTCTGTTCTATTACTGTAGGCCTTATCTGTTGGAATATTTCCATATGTTCTGAAGCTGTTGCAGACAACGACACCAGAGTTACGACAAATTCTTGTTTTCATATGGACAAAGATTCTTGCTCTTGATAAGGTTCTTACTTCAGTTTTTATGTCTTTTTTTCCTTGGCATTCACTAATACTGGTGTTTTAATGGTTGATGTATGTTTGGCATTTCTATAAGCCTGGTGGGGATGTAATGATGAAAATATTGTATTTGTGTGTGCTCGCACACAAAAGTTATTGGGCAACATACATGTTGACTTTCATTCCCTGACAGTAATTCTTTGAAAGCAATTACATTTGATTAATTAGAAGACTACTGTTTTTATTGGGAGGAATGGTGGTGCATCTTGTCCTACTTTGTTTCTCTCTTGTTTCTTGTGTATGTTATAGCCCTTGCTGTCTTTCTTTCATTTTTAAATTATTCTAATCATCTTGTCTTTTGGATTGCCAGTCATGCCAGGTAGATCTAGTAAAGGATGGGGGCCACACATATTTCATTAGGTTTCTTGATAGCCTGGAAGCATATCCAGAACAGCGTGCTATGGTTACATTTGTTTTGGCTGTCATCGTGGATGGGCACAGACGAGGCCAGGAAGCCTGCATTGAAGCTGGTCTCATCCATGTATGCTTGAAGCATCTTCAGGCATCTACTCCAAATGATGCACAGACAGAACCATTATTTCTTCAGTGGCTTTGCCTCTGTCTGGGGAAGTTGTGGGAAGATTTCACTGAGGCGCAACTCATAGGCTTACAGGCACATGCTCCTGCCATATATGCTCCTCTACTGTCTGAGCCCCAACCAGAGGTTTCAGTCTTCCCTTGAGATTTTATACTAATTGCTAATTAAATTTGAGTTATGCTTTTGATTCCTAATTTCTCATTTTATTCTATTTCAGGTTAGAGCCTCTGCTGTTTTTGCGCTGGGTACCCTGCTTGATATTGGATCAGACTCATGTAGAGATGGTATTGCTGGTGATGAAGAGTGTGGTGATGATGATGAAAAGATTAAAGCTGAAATTAGTATTGTTAGAAGTCTCTTAAGTGTTGTTTCCGATGGTAGCCCACTGGTCAGAGCAGAGGTTGCCGTAGGTATGTAGCTCTCAAGTTTTCCTGTTTATGTCATTTGAATAACCATGGGCTATGGGTCCACTGAGCAAGTAACATCAGATGTCTAAATAAGCAAATAATCACATATTGGAACTTCTCCTTTGGATGTGAATTTGAAATTTTGGGGTCTAACCCAGAAAAAGAAGGAATTAACTAAGGGTTTGATGTGAAAAAGGATTCTACTTGTTAAACCTTCTGTATTTTATCTGTCTTCAGCCTAGTTGTTATGTTTGGGGTTTCAAAGTCTTGTCATCTTTGTTAACATCTTTGCAATTCAGGGGATAAGAATTCTGACTTTCAGTCTCCTTGTATTTGACAGCTCTAGCTCGGTTTGCCTTTGGCCATAACAAGCATCTGAAGTCCATTGCTGCTGCGTATTGGAAACCACAATCTAATTCTGTGTTGAATTCTATACCCTCTTTGGCTCACATAAAAGGCGGCAATCCCAATCAGTACATGCCGCATGGTAGTATTGTTTCTTCCCAAATTGGGCCATTGTTGAGAGTGGGCAATGAAAACCCGTCAGTGATTCGAGACGGAAAGGTCTCCACCAGTAGCCCCCTTGCCACCTCCGGTGTCATGCATGGATCTCCATTGTCTGATGATTCCTCTCAACATTCTGATTCTGGTGTTCTGAATGATGGTGTCAGCAATGGTGTTGTAAATCATTCAAGGCCCAAACCACTAGACAATGCATTGTATTCACAATGTGTTTTGGCTATGTGTACTTTAGCTAAGGATCCATCACCACGTATTGCAAGCCTTGGACGTCGGGTACTGTCTATCATTGGGATTGAACAAGTGGTGGCAAAACCTGCAAAGCCTATTCCTGGTAGTGTTCGGGCTGGCGAATCTACTTCATCATCTCCAACTCCTACTTTTGCTGGACTAGTTCGCTCAAATTCGTGGTTTGACATGAATGGAGGTAATGTCACTTGGGTCCACTTTGTTACAAGTATTGTATAAACAAAATAAGTTGAGTTGCATTTAAAGTCAGGACTTTCACCCCATGAAATAAGTGGCCTATCTTTAGTACATCCCTTTGGGTTGATGACATTTATTGACCAATAACCCCAGGATTTGATGTCTTTCTTTTCCTGTTACTTGCGTAGAATTCGTGTTCATTAATGTTGATTGTCTTTATTTTCTAAATAATTCTTCTCTTTGGTGTCATTTTAAGGTCACTTGCCCTTGACATTCAGAACTCCTCCCGTCAGCCCTCCTCGACCAAATTACTTGACTGGAATGCGAAGAGTTTGCTCTTTGGAGTTTAGACCTCACATCATGAATTCTCCAGACTCTGGATTGGCTGATCCACTTTTAAATTCAGGGGGGTCTTCTGGGGCTTCAGATCGCAGTTTTCTTCCACAATCAACTATCTACAATTGGAGTTGTGGCCATTTCTCCAAGCCACTTCTTGGTCCTGCAGATGATAGTGAAGAACTATTAGCTAGAAGAGAAGAGCGGGAGAAATTTGCGCTGGAGCACATAGTAAAATGCCAGCACTCTTGTGGGTCTTTTTCATTGACTTGTCTTCTATTCATTAATTTGGCTCTTCATAGTATCTTAATTAGGATGATTCTGATAGTCATTTTCTTTGATAGCTGTTACCAAGCTCAATAAACCCATCGCTAGCTGGGATACCAAGTTTGAGACGGGTACAAAAACAGCCTTGCTGCACCCTTTCTCTTCAATAGTGGTTGCTGCAGATGAAAATGAACGGATCAGGTAGTTTAACTTCCTTTCTCAGCAAGGCCTATGGTGGCTTATCCTTTAGGAACTGTTGTATAAACATATTAGAACCTTGGATTGTTGGTTGTGGAATGGAGGCAAAGTAGCAGAAATACTATTACGAAAGAATCTCTTCAAAAAGACGTTGATTTTTGTAATTGTTCAAATGCTTCAAGAATGACCCATGTCCTCAGAATAAATATCATGAATTTTTATTTGCCTAGTCAAACCCAATACACTCTTCTTCTTTTTTTTAATATTTTTCGAAATTCATACATTTTTACTAAAGGGTTCAATATTGTTGCTACATACAATCGTTCTTTTCTTTTGCTAAATTGATTTTTTCTTTTCTGCATAGTCAATCAAGAAACTTTCTAGTCGACCTTTTCATTTTAAACATACCTATCCATATACAAGTCATGAAATAGGACCAATTGGAAGCTAATGTATTGTCATTTTGAAATTATCAGTCTTGTACTTGATATCGATTTATATTTTGCAGAATAGAATTTCAAAACATTGGCATTTTGTAGCTTTGCCACTTGAATTCAATTTTTGCCCAAAATATGACAGTTTTTGTTTTCTTGCTAGCCTTGAATGTTATACTATCCGGTCTTTTGTTTCATAGTTAAGTTTTGTTTTATTAACTGTTTGGTGTTTGTTGTTCCCCAGGATATGGAATTATGAGAGAGATAACGTTCTTAACAGTTTTGATAATCATGACTTTCCTGACAAAGGAATTTCTAAGCTCTGCCTTGTTAATGAGCTCGATGACAGTTTGCTTCTTGTTGCTTCATGTAATATATTTTTCATTGCTCTGATTGATTGGATAGCATTTGGAATATTGGGTTTTACTTGATTTTAACTTTTTGTTGCTTGTGTAGGTGATGGTAATATCCGCATTTGGAAAGATTATACCGTGAAGGGTAAACAAAAGCTTGTTACTGCATTCTCTTCAATTCAAGGTCATAAACCAGGTGTGCGAAGTCTGAATGCTGTGGTGGATTGGCAACAGCAGTCTGGATATCTGGTACTTTAATTTGTAACCTTGTTCTTGCCTTAAGAGTTAAGATGATGGGTTTTATGGTGGTGGATTCTGGGAGATATTAAGGCGTGTGGTGGGGGAATGAATGCATATTGTATAATATTTTGTGATTCTGTTCATTATTATAATTTTGTTCATTAATGACGTGAAAGTAATCATAGTATAATTTTTTTTAATGTTATTTTTATGCTTTTACTTTATTGTTTTCTCAGTTTTGATATGTTTCTTCTATGTCATGATCAGTATGCGTCTGGTGAGATATCATCTGTCATGGTTTGGGACCTTGACAAGGAGCAGCTTGTTCATTCACTTCCTTCATCGTCAGAGTGCAGCATCTCTGCGTTGGTGAGCCTTCCTCCAAAATACTTGCTGAAAATTTTAGTGGTCACGCGAACTATCATGTTAAATATTGGATGTATATACTCGTTGTAATCTCATTGAAAATATATTTGTTTTCTATTTTTGTCACATTTCTGATATTGGCAATATTTGTATTTCATTTATCACTGTTTTATTATCCAATGTTTCTATGTAGTCTGCTTCTCAAGTTCACGGGGGTCAGTTTGCAGCTGGATTTGTGGATGGATATGTCAGAGTATATGATGTCCGGACACCTGATTTGTAAGCTCTCTCTCTCTTTTTTTTTAATAGTATTTCTGCATGTACCATGTGTATTTTCTTGTAGCAAATCCATTCTTTAATTTCAACAGTTAAAATTGCTTTCCTTTGGACGAGTTGTAATTCATGTATACATAGTATATTATGTTTGTGTTTAAATTCATATGCAGTGCATTAAATATTCTAGAATCCATAAAGAAACTTATTTCTCAGTTGGGATATTGGTCTTATTACTCTTTGTGAATGATTCTCTTAAATTATATTTTTTCTTTCACATAAATTTGATTGAAGTGTCAATTTTTTTTTTATGATAAATAACTCATTTCAGTTAAATCACTGGAATTTTATTCGTCATTGCTCCAATACATGAATTAATGGCACAGATCTTGTCTTATTATAATTGAAATGCCTTCTAACTCCTGTAATTCTTAGGCTTGTTTGTTCTACGCGACCACACGTTCAAAATGTAAGAGTTGTTGGGATTGGCTTTCAACCCGGACTTGATCCATCACGGGTAAGTTAGAGTACATTATTGCTTAATCTCTCAGTGGTTTCTTTGTAAACCTTCAAGATGATTTATCTTCAGCTTATCTGTAAGAGTTTTGCTAGATATTGTTGCTGAAAGTGAACTTCACCTTGATTTGTTGTTTTACACTTCCCTCTTTCAGATTATTAGTGCATCTCAGGCCGGTGACATTCAGTTCCTTGATATCAGAAATCAGAGTGATGCCTACCTCACAATTGATGCTCACAGGGGCTCACTTACAGCTTTAGCAGTTCACAGACACGCCCCGTTAATTGCCAGTGGCTCCGCGAAACAACTAATTAAAGTTTTTAACTTGGAAGGTGATCAACTGGGCACCATCCGGTACTATCCTACATTTATGGCCCAGAAGATTGGTTCCGTAAGCTGCCTGACCTTCCACCCCTATCAAGCTCTGCTTGCTGCTGGTGCTGCAGATGCTTGTGTGTCTATATATGCTGATGACAACTCTCAAGCAAGATAAAATCCTGGAATTCTGTCTAACGATACTTGTTTGGAAAGGCTCGTCATCGGGTCCCCAGGGAAGTGCGCCTATTTTCATAAAAAAATGTCGGAGGTGCAGCTTGATTGGCATTGGTAGATGAACAAACGTAATCGCATTGCCAGTCGGTTAAAACACAGAATCTGCAGAAGCTTGTTGGGCGCGACGTGTTGGAAGTGTATGCTATATATTCATTAGCCTCCCGTGTAAAGGTCCTACTGGTTGGGAAGATAACCTGCATATTTAAGAGGGGCTTTGGCAAATAATTTGTTATATAGGTAAATGCATGTAAATATTTTCACCTCTTCCATCTTTCTTGTGTGTTCCTTTTTCTTTTTTCTTTACATTCCTTTCAATTTGTAAAAGCAGCAAACGAATCCGGAATTTGGGTATTGCAAATGGATTATATTGTTGGTGCATGTCACTTCAAATAATGACTAATCATCTCGCACTTGTCTATTATTCTACTATTTTATATCTTTTGTCTCCAACCAAATCTCAAGATTTCAAGAAATGTGATAAAATACAAGATAAATACATTTACGTCTGGAAGAGTAAATTATATTTTGTCAAATAAGATAATATCCAGTATAATGTGGATGCGCTTCTAGTCTGAAATTATGTTCCGGGCTGCCCAGAATCTTTGATATAAGTTAAACGAATCGTATTGATAATTTTATGGACTTTTCGACTTGGAACTTGGAAACATAAGAAATCTGTATTAGACCTGGAAATTGGGGTTAAATTGTTTGGGACTTTTCGACTTGGAACTTGAAAACCAGAAATATGTATTACTGAGTTTGCTGTCAAGACCTGAAAATTGGGGTTAAATTGGGAACTTAGTTCATAATGCTAAAGATGGAAACATGAACGACAGTCAACCGATAGTATAATCATATAAGCCGTCTTCCAAAGAAAATTTTGATAGCCTTCACCTTCGAGAAGTATACTAGATTACTAGCTCTGGACATTTTAGCACCACCAGATATCAAATATATGTAATTCCTGCCTTTGTATATATATTAGCATTATTTCTTTATTATTTGAAAATCAAACAGTTCTAGAATGATAACAAATACCTGGAATTAATAACACCACCTATACATATGAAAACCAAATACTTATTCGAGGTTCAGACATATCGGTATCACCCAACAATAACCTCCACATACATGTCTTCATATTGTAACAGCCACGGTTAATTTTGATAATAATAATAGGGACATTCAAAGTAGATATCAAACAAAATGGGATACCCAAAAGGTACATCCTGTTTGCCTGAACAGATTATGGCTGTTTCACTTCCTTCCGCCAACCA
>JAYMSZ010001229.1:0-15070 GCA_036897665.1 Pelargonium citronellum | reverse complement strand
CATATTATATATATATATATATAAAAGTCACTAGAATGATAAGTTTGACAAATAATATTTTGTTGAAGTATAAAATTAACTAATCGAACCTTCAACTATCCACTTAACATTTTAGTTGAGTTGATTTTTTACGTGGTATTAACAGGGACGAATTTAGAACTTTTGTTAAGTACGGGCAAATTTATTACATTATTATTAAAAATAAAAATGTTGTGCTGAAAAGATGACCCGTTTTATTAATCGAGTTTTAGTGGAAGAACTTTTCTATTCTTATTCTAAACATAACAAATTTCAATGAGTCTGAAAAAATCTTACATTCATTAGAGAAACATTATAAAAATATAACAAAATTTAGGGGCAAATCTTAAAATTCTCAAAATTTTAGTGGGGACCAAATTAAAATAACAAGAATCAATATCAAAATGTATTTAAAATTAGTGGTATAATTTGCAATTTCATAACTTTATTGGGGGGCAACCGCTCCCAAACCTTACCATTTGTATCCGTCTCTGGGTGTTAGAGCATTATTACTAAAGGTTATAAGTTCAAGTCATATCGCCACTCTCATTAAATTTTAGTACGAGGCAAAAAATAAGACATGAGCATTCATGGATGTGTTTGGGCCCACGTGCAATGCGAAAATGAGCTTGCATTGAAGGTCGTGTTAAAGTATAAAATTTTTAATTGAGTTAATTCTTTATATGTGAGCAAGCGTGTTAAAGAAAAAAAAATAAATTAAACTTTTAGTTATCAGCTTAACTTTTTAATTTAATTAATGACTAATCACTGGTTGATTAATTAATGACTAATTGAACACATGCAAAATGCTAATAATAAAATAATCTCACCTTGCTCTCAAAAAACAAAAATAAATAATCTCACCTTGATATTCACGGAGACTTGATTTCATTGGAGTCTTCTTAAATGAATTTTATGAGTCATTGTTAAATTAATTTCTTTACCCGGTCAAAAAAAAAACTATTTTACCGTAATATGTGTGTATATACATAATAGTGGAATAACTTTTAAGAGAAATCAATCTCAAAATATTTTTATCACAAAAATTTGAATTAGAATAATAGACTAATCGTCAATTAAATTTGAATAATTCATTATAATTTTGAATCTAGCATATTTTTATTCTAACGAATATATTATGACATTATTCCTATATAAGATCCACACTAAAAGTGTAATAACATAATAACATGAGCTCTATAATATTTTATTCATCGTGTAAGGTAATCATGCATTATGTATATAATATACTAATATTTATTACACACATAATACATGATTACATTTTATATTTGTTAAATTTGTTGTTCAAATAAAAAAATTTTGAAAGGTAAAATAAATTATTTAAAAGCACAAAACAATTTTAAAATATAAAAATTATATATGTGGATCTATGCTATTGCACTATTAGAGTGTAACATTGTAAAGTTTAGTATAATAAAAAATAATAAATGATATGTCAATTTTATTACACTCTTTAAAATATTTTGAAGCACGTGTTGTGCTGTCTTATCTTTTGTTTCTTTTTTCTTATTCTTAATTTCATTGAGTTAGCATAAACGTCAGGCATTCTATGTCATTGATTTGCTTTGCTTCTCCTGTTTTGACTTCATCATGCATGATGCAACAAACGTTACGCCACATTTTGTTTTGTTTTTTTTTTTCTCTCTTTTAAATTCTTTTCTACTTTATGGTTGATAGGATCTCTTTCGTTTTCTTACTTAACTTCCACAATCTAATGAATTAGTTTTTTCTTCTTCAGTTTATTAGAGTATAGTATGATAATATGGGTTAAAAATAGACGGCATTTTTAAATAAAAAAAATGTAACACATAGATGAAATTTTAATACAGGTATATTCTTATTAATGTTTCCTTCCTATATGGTCTTCGGTTCGCTTGTACATGAACATGTTTGAAAGCTGCAACGACCCACGGGTAGAAGATAAACACTTACACGTGAGAGAGAATTCTAGTTTAAAAAGGTCTTTAATTATGCACGTGTCGATGCCACCGATAAAAGACCACTTTTAAATTGACATGCGTTAAGACTGCAACAACCTATATGTGGAAGAAAAATTACCTACACGTGAGGGGGAATGCCGATTGTGCACGCGTCGAGTCAACCGGTAAAAGAAAAATGTGAGACTCACATTTGAGAAGAAGTGCTGAAGTGGGTGAAACAAGTTACACATTGAATAAATATGAAAGAAATGAGGCACATATACTATGTTCTACATTACCCCGGATTCAAGTTCGAGTATCAGGGGCTGCAACTGTGTTAAAATTTGGTAGGGGGAGTTTTGCCGCCATTGTAGTCCTATACCATCCTCGAATAAAAGTTCGTACGTATAAGTGTGATATGACTTGAAAATGCTGATTGCAAGCCTAGTACGAAAATATTTTAGTCAAGACAAAAAATACTATTAATAATTTAAGTGGAAAAAACTTAAAAGAAAACTTATTTTATAAGAGAAACTTTAGAAAAACAAATGTGAATGCATGAAGCCAGTAAAAGATAATTACTACGTGGCTAACATCCACACTCTCCTGATTTTTCTATCCCTCTCCTCCCTTAGCTCCAGCCCTATAAATAAGGAACCAATGCCTCAACATTTCTTCACACACACAAAACTATCCATCTCTGTTTCAGCACACAATTTGTAGTAGACAAAATGGCAAGCAAGTTTGTAGCTACCTTCAAGAGTGAAGTGAGCAACATTTTGAACTTAACGGAGGGGCAGATTTTACAACAGATTTCCGCCACTCACGCTCCCGACGGCTCCCATCTCGACGTCAAGTCTCTCCTCAGCGTCACTTCCAACATCCTCAACCGTTCCACGCAAACTGTTGATGGCATTGTCGCGGTATATACGTATACTATTGTTTTATAATAAATGTCATTTCAACAAACAAAATTTGTTTCTAAACAAATGTCGTTCAACAATTCGAAGATGAAGGGACACTCCATTTTCTAATTATGCCCTTTTTATATTATATTATCAACAATGTAATTTTTTTTTATCAGAACGCAACGTCATACTCAAAATAACAATGTCTCTCACTCCCCAAAGGAAGCGTCACCTTAAAGTCTTAAACCCCACCCCATACCGTCGACATGTAGGCTCGAACTTGAGACCTCATAAGAAATCCAAAGTGTTTTAACTACTTGATGACCTAACATGTCTTGGCAGTATGTGTCACATTTTAAGACTGACAAAGCTCAAAAGGCCCATTTGTAGGCCCATCAATGGCCATTCAGTCTTTGTCTATGGGCTAAGTTATAAATTAAAGAAAGGCCCATAATATCAATATTGCCACTACGCGCCCAAACCGCGAAACGAATCAACCAAAGCCTCTGTACTGTATCAACTGAAATTTTCGATTTTCGTCGAACACCATTGAACTCGGCAGCGAATCCAGAAGAACCAAGTTCATCGAAGAATCTGCGAGAGAGAGTATCAGATCGTCAACACCTTCAATGGCTTCGTCAACAGCTTCTCGTGAGCTTCAGCGCGAGCTCGAAAACAAGGCAAACGATCTCAGCAAGCTCCAGAAAGGTGAAAACCCTAGATTCTTCTTCTGTAATGGTAATTTCAGATGTATATGTGTTCTAATACGGCGACGATGATGGTGATTATGAGCAGATATTGCTAAGAATCATCAAGTGAGAAAGAAGTACACTATTCAGCTCGGAGAGAACGAGCTCGTCCTCAAGGTCACTCCCTCTATATTTTTCATGTGTGTGTGTGTGTTTTTGTATAGTTTGGAGTAGTTAATTTGTATTGGTTGATTCGCTGCTTGGTTGCTGAGAAAGAGGGGAGAAAATGGTATAGAATGTGGTTTTGAGTGGTGTTGTTCATTAGATTGTGTTTTTTTTTAATATATTAATTCGGCCAATAAGAAGGATTGGTTTCTGTTTGTACATTTTGATGTTTATTAAAATGCTTGATTCTCTGTTTGGTTACTGAGAAAGAGGAGAGAAAATGGTATATAGTGTACTTTTTGAGTTGTGTAGCTCATTATATTGTGGTTTTTAATTAATTCGGTTACTGAGAAGTTTTAGTTTCTTTTTGTAAGTTTTGAATTAATTTATTTGTATTGGTTGATTCTTTCCTTGGTTACTGAGAAAGAGGGGAGAAAATGGTAGATACTGTACTTTTTGAGTGGTGCTGTTCATTATATTGTGTGTTTTGAGTGATTTAGTTAATAAGAAGGTTTGGTTTCTTAGGTAGTTGCGGAATCTAAGATTTGATTAATTATTTTTCTTTTGTATAATTTGGGCGTTTATGTGAATTGATGAGGAAGTGGTTCGTTTGTGTTTGAAGGAGTTGGATTTGCTGAATGAAGGCGCAAATGTGTACAAATTGATCGGTCCAGTACTTGTGAAGCAGGATTTAGCCGAGGCAAATGCCAATGTGCGCAAGAGAATTGAATACATGTCTGCTGAATTGTATGCTTCTGTTACTCCACTTGACCATTTTCATTGTTATTTTCTTTTTATAAATTTGAAGATTCGAGTTCATGCGATTATGAATTGAGATGTCTACTCTAGGTTGACTTGTCTTCTGAATTGATTGTTTTAGTTAGTTCATGACCAGCTCTATGAATTTTGGTGTGTACTAGAGTTATTGTGCTGTAAAAACTGTACTCTAGCTCATATTGGCTGCGTGGATATTGTTTGTGACATAATACTTTAGTTATGTCTTGAAGATGGTTATGAATTTGTACTAACTACTAACAATGAGATACAAATATAGAAATCATAATACAAGCTTTGGATGCCTTGGATTTTCTCTTTCTTTCACTTATATGGCCTCCAATGGCGTTTGTTACACTTCTATGACCTCCAGTGGTGATTACATTGAAGCTCTAGGCCAAATCTCTCATCCAAACTCTCGCTAAAACACTACTCCCACTCTAAACCCCTACAAAATGAAGAAAGTCTGTACATAATTACTCAAAAACCCTAATCACAAAGTATATATTCTATAGGCCGAGGGGTTAAATGCGGCAATGCATGGCTGTGCTATTAGTGAGCACAGCCGTGCTGTTTGACTGCAAACCATAATAAGCTATTACAGCAAATTGCATACGTCTTTTTAGAGCCCAAATGGAATAGAATTTGCGCTTTTCAGCCCATTGTGGAAAGCTTGAGAAGTCCCCTATATTTCTTGTGCAAACCTCGAATATGGAAAGATGTGAAATTCTCAAGTTACTCTTTAGATGTCAAATTGACAACAATTGCTCCATCTCCAAACCCTCTTTTTTTTCCCAACTCCAATTATCTCATCTTTCATTGGTGCTCCAATTAAGCTTGAAAAACCTTTATTTAGCCTGAAAACACTACAACACTACCTAAAAGTTCAAAATCTAACAAGAGCGAATGAAAACAAGCTAAAATGCTACTTTGAGGATACAAAATCAAGACTGAAATGAGAGATATTTTTATAATAGATATGGTAAATCAAGCACACCTCAGTATGCGTACGGATCCGACAACTAGCATACATACCCAAGATTGATAGTTTACCCTCTACTTGATCAATACAGTGGGAATGACTGAAATGAAGAATGCAAAGTACTGATTCACATGCTATTTGTTATTGTTGTATTTGTGGAGTATCATTAGATTGTATGCAAATCCATAAAAATATAGCATTCCATGAGTTCGGCTTTTCCTGTACCTTTGTGATGTTTTGAATCGTAGATTATTCAGTCCGTATGTAAATATTCGCTAATTTCAATATTGATTGGCTGTTATTTTTTTTCTGTTTATGTGTGCTTCCCGATACCTTCTTTTGGTGCATCTAGTCCCATGTATTCTTATGGTTTTCCTGTGGAAAACTGTGTACATTATCTCTCTACTATTTCCTACCATTTTCTTAACGTCCACCTTTTATATGATTTCTCCGCATCCTTGACTTCAAAATTTTGTCAACAGAAAGAGACTTGACGCAACACTTCAGGATTTGGAAGAGAAACAAAACAGCAAGAAAGAAGCGGTTCGTATTGCTACTTTTCCCATATAAATTTAATTGCACTGTCATCATTTATATGTTTTGATGTTAGTTCTCTGTAGTTATGTATTTGTACGGGCAAATGAAGGTGACAGGTAATAGGAATTTGTATGCTAATATTATGAAAACCATGTAGTCCATTTGAGTTTTTGTTAATTGTTATTGATTTATGTTTGCCTTACATGATTTGGTCACTCAACATAGTGGTCACTAAGTTAGCAATGTGAATATGTGTCAAATCTTGGCCCGAATCATATGCATTTAGCACTATGCTTGGTGGCATCTTCAGTGTTAACTGAGACTCCAGTTATACACCCCAACAACATTTATGGCTGTGTACAGCATATTAAATTATATTATTTCTATCATTTATGGTTATTGTTGCTCTCTTGGATTCTTTTATAAATACACTTTGATTGAAACCTGGATTCCATGGAGCTATTTGTGAAACAGACGTTTATCAAAGATAGTAGCTATGCAAAGTTGAATAGTTTGTATGCTTCAGCTTCTGCTATAAAATACATTTGATCTACATGCATTTTTCTTTTCTTTCCCATTGTGCACAACTTGGTTAGCATAACTTCACTAAGTCTTATGACTTGAGCATACATCACTTGTACCTGACTTGTACATATACATCGTTTCCATTGTTTGTGTCATCTTGCAGATCTTTAAGTTACAACAGAAGATTCAATCTCTTCAGGCCGGAAAAGCCAAGGCATAATCTGCTTAACAAGGCGTGTTCTCTTTTTCTGTTCTAGCTTATTTTGTCCTGTTACTTATATATTCTGATATATGGATTGTTGTGGTTGGATCTAGTTTCCTTCACCGTATTTCTAAATGACTGACAACCCACCATGCGCATTACCTTTGTCGGCTGTTGATTTAACCGCGATCAACTGGCATGATCTCTTGTTTATGCACTAGAAATTAAACATCGCATCGTACTGACACCCATGTTTAAAGATTTGTGGAAAGTCTAGTATCCAGCTAACTATAGGCATGAGGGAATTAAACAAGTAGTTCAACATTTGAGTGGAGTGAGCCTCCACTACATCAGAACTGAGAGATCAACTATATATGCTTATACCAAATCTGTCAACTCTTTGCCCGTAATTGGGCATACTTCACATCTTTTTCGTAATTCATCTAGAATTCTAGATGATTTAAGTCCCACTATTTCAGTGATATGCAAATGGAAATGGCTGGGGTCATTTCCATCTCATGCCATGTCTGCAATGCTTGGTGTAAAAGCATTTGCTTAGCCCAAATATGTGATGTGATGAAAATTTAGAAATGCATTTTCGGTGCTGGCTTGTCCAAGTTACCCACAACTGGTGCTAATGAATATGCGTCCTAAGTGGGCAGCATTTGGTGCTAGTTTGTGTTTTGTCTACTTTCTTTCTACAACAAAATGAAGTTAGCAAATGGAATGTGTTTATGCAATGAAATGGTTGAAGAGTTATCAGTCTGTCGACTTCAATAAATTTCAAACAAATTGTGTCCCCAGCGTCAACAATAAGAACAGCCAAGCCATTTTTCAAACAATGTTGATGGGTTCGGCTACATGAATCCCATCCTTCAGCAAAAATATTTAGGATCCTTTACTCGTATTCTCCTCCCCACTCTATCATACATAATGTTATTTCCTTTATTAGGTCAAGTGTCGTCACATCTAATGTTCATCCCCCCGCTAAATTAGTGAGGGAATAAACATGGCTGTGGCAAAATCACTTGCTAATTTAGCAAGGGGTTTAGCCACGGTCAAAATTTGACATGCTAAATTTAGCTTGGATCAATTTAGCGAAGGACTACATTCCCTTTCTAAATGCTGAAATATTTGTAGTGTTTGTTGTAGGTTAACTTAAGTCTATTTCTTATTTAGGTTCTTTACAGGGTAGTGATCACTAAACTGATACCCCATAAGCCAAAAGAGAGGAAATGAGAGGGTTGTAGTTTGTGGGAAACATAGTACTCCTATCAATGAAGAAACAACCACCTTTTTGGAAGAGACGTGCAATAAATAACTGACCTTAAGTTATGCTAAAAGAACCTTAGTGACTAGGAACTTTATATGCGTGCGTGGGCCGGTAATTACTCTGCAGAAGCAGAAGATAATGCCCACTCAGAATTGTGTCCGTACATAGCTGTGCAAGAATTGTTGCATCAAGTTGATCTAATAGTATTTGGGAAGTGATTGGTTGTTTTATGTGATTGTGAACTCAGCCTTGTGTGAACTGCACTTACACAAAGTGGTGTCTCCCCAGTGCCTCTAATGAGATTGAGCTAATTTTTTAAATTTAATATTGAGGCTTTTAACTATAAGGTTAAACATTTAGTTGAGTTGATCTTCTACAAAGTATCACCGGCTTGTAGATCTAGAGGTCACAAATTTGAGTCATAAAAGGAAATTGTTTCAAAATAGTCCTTGTACTATCTAGTCTGTTCTGTTTTATTCCTTAAACTTTATTTTGTTCCTATGTAGTCCATAATATGTCCTTTTATATAAAAATGTGTAGCGGGTGATGATGTGGACAAAGAGGGTGATATTCTCACGTGATTCTCATGTGACTACAATAATTCACAGAAAGATGTGCCAGTCCACAGAAACAACCAATTTTGCTAGATCATTTAACATAAAGGACAAAATGGCAATAATATCGCCATATTTTGGGCTAAATAGTGAATAGAAACAGATGAAAGTTTTACTAACTTTATACGAACAGAACAAAATTCAGGGATTAAAACGGAAGATACTGAATAGTACTTAGACAATTTGTATAAACAAGGAAGTTAAAATTCCAACGGTAGACAAGAAGAAGACCTTTGCATAAACCACGTGCAAAGCGTTCTCGAGCTTGCATATGAGCGAGTGTGATAGAGTATCAAAGTTATTTTACAAATTGGTTAGTCCCCAAATTAAAACCATCAACATATTGACAATATAGCATAAGATTACACTGTTGGTAGTGGACTTTTGTTTGGCTCTTGGCTCAGAAAGACTATTTAACTTTAGTTTTGTTCCTTGGCCAGAAACTAGGAGTTTGATGAATATATTGGGATAGAGCTGACAATTTGGATCCAAACTTATTGTCATTCTAAATCCAATCCGATTTTAAACCGATCTAACCCATTTTTGAGTAGGATTGTATATATCCTATAAAAATACGAGTCGAATTGGGCTCAAGAATTTGCACATTTTACACTAAATTCCGAAATACGATCCAAATAGATTCAAATCCCTTGCGGATAAGTTTTTATTCATCTGATCCCGAACAAATCCGATCCGAAATTTAGTTTTTTCTTTTCTTTTCTTTTCTTTTCTTTTTTTTCATGGGGAGAAATTCTCATCTTCATTTTTCTGTGATCTGAACGTTACGATTTTAACCCATCAAAGTAACTTTATCGTCTTCTTTCATTAACTACAAAGTAGTTTATACATTCTCCAAATACTATTCTACACCTAACTACATTTCTAATGATTTTTTTTTTTGTATATATTGAAACATATTCTATTATTTAATATCCTTGCGGTCATATAAACGTGAAGCATACGGGTATTTAGAACAACATACATACATCTACGTCTACGTCTACCTTATCATTGTCGATTTGGGATAAGTTGAAGCTAGAACCACTAACAAAATGTGGACCATGAAGTAGGGTTATGAGAGCACATGAGATGGACTGAATTTTTTTGCATCAAAATTGCATATCACAAAATCTTCAGCATTGGTCCCCGAATATAACATGCATTTGCATGTGCAAATGGGTCTTGTACTGGCCAAGCACAGTTTCTGTGGTGCCAAACACTGCCAATATCTTTTGGCACATCTTTTTCCATGAAATTATTTATCTATTGAGTTCAATTTTCTTGTTTCAATCATTTTGATATTGATATGTTCATGCATAAATCCAATATCTGTTAAATTCCATCTATTGCTTTTACACCCAGTTTCTTTAAGTAACTTGATTTTTAGGTTACTATACAGTAATGTTGGTTAGAATGGAATGTGTTTTAGTCGCTTAAGTAAGAAGTCTCGAGTTTCTTAACTGTCCGACAAGAATGCCGGGTAGAATTGAATGAGGTAAAAGATGTTTATCTTTTCTGAACTCACTTCGTATTGTCTGGCAGTATCTCGAGATATTAGTGTTCAGGAAAACATAAAAGATACGGATATAAATCTGCTAGTACGTTCTGGGCGTTGTAAATTAGGCCGATGGAGTTTTCTCCCAAGAATGTTTCATCTTTTGTTTGTCTTTGTTACCTGTCTTGATGATTCATACATGTTCTGAGCACATGAATGATCCGACATGTCAATATAAGGGTGTGATCCACCACGAAATGGTCCAAAACTATGTTTCACGCCTTGCATACATGCCATGGTCGTTCGTCTGGCTGTCTGGCTCCACGCCAGTAGGTAGAGCATACAATTTAGGCTCGAATTTGCGGGTAAAACATTTGGCTGTCTGCTCCACACATGTGGGTAGAACCGATAATTTGAGCCTAAAATGCGCGAACCGAAACCCGACCAAAATGTTTGCAGTTTGAAGTCACATTCTACTCATTTCTAGATCTGTTGTATTTGATTTTTTTTAATTCATTTTAACCCTAAATCACTTTTTTTAATATATGTAATAAACTTTTTTTATTAATTAAATGAAACATGAGTACTATCCCAAAAAATGCCAAACTTGTCCAATAACAATCTAGTACTACACACACTGTTTATCTTAAAAATTAAATGGCAACCAAACAAAAAAAGGAAGAGTTAGCAAATCATTGTTTTTATTAGAAAAATAATAATTGACTTTTGGGAGGTTGTAATTTAACTTGTAGGTGGGAGATGGGTACCCTTGTGGTGGGTCTCATGACCCTACAAATACAATGTTAGTTTCATATAAAAACCAAAAAGTTAACTCCAAAACCAATAGCATTTGATTTTGATAGGTAGTGACTAGTGAGTGATGGCTTAACTATCTCCAAATAGACCATTTGGAACACCTTTTCTTGTGGAGCAAAAGCCACTCTTGCAATTGGTGGACACTTCACATGACAAAAACTAAAATTTGTGCTATGTAATTTGTTGAATTATCTGAGTGATGTGGTTTGTGTCACATTTTGTACAAAATGTTGTGTTTGCTAATGAGATAGGACATGTAAGAGGGGACCTAAATCCGCATCTAGTTGGAGTTTAAGTGTACTTGTTGGACGTGTTGAACATGTCACAACACAATTGATTAATCAGTGTGTGTTTTTGAATATCAATATGAACACGATATAATTGTTTGGTTAAAAAGATCAAATGCTTCGTTTTTTTCCATACGACACTCATTCCCAGCATCTCAAGTTCGGCATACTTGCAACTTAGATGTTTGGTTCTGTTCACCTTTGTTCTGTTCATTTATTTGTAAAATCTCTCATCCCTTTTGAGAGTCTCACCCTTTTCGGGTCTTTGTGTTTTGTTTTCATCTTAATGAAATGAAGTACTGCTTGCTGGTAAAATAAAAAACTTATTGAAAAAGTTATAACGAAACAATTTTGAGAATGTTTGTAAGGGTCATCTGTTTTCAAAACTATATTCGTTGAAAGTGTGCGAGTACATTTCAAAGGATATTGGACTCCACATCAATACAAACAATCTCTCTTGAAAAAGACATGTGTTCGTTTATGTGTTTAGATTTTCCACCCAATTTTAATTATTGCGTAGGAACCGATAGTCGATTATGCTCAAATTTATGGGCGTAACCAACATTGAGTGAAGGTGTTAGTCACGCAACATGTTTGATTCAATATTAGGATTACAATTATGCATGTTGGGTGTGCTCGGCGTGCTGTGCCTGTTACAACACGACTAATTTATCGCGCGCACATATTTTGAAAATCCAGCACTGTTAGTGTTAATGTGTTTAATTAATTAAAATTAACTATGTAATAATTAAAGGGTAAATGAAAATATACGTACCTTATCATGAAAGGGTATATGTCTAAGAGTCATGTTGTTTCATTATAGAAAGGGTTTAATACCCTGGTGACCCTCCACCTATTGGAAACTCACCAATTAGGTCATCAACTTAAAAATAAGCTACAACGGTCACCGTTCTAAAAGAAAATTGGTCATGCAGGTACCACCGTTAGTTTGAACTATTAATGGATCCGTTAGTTGGAGTGACGTGGGGCCACGTGGTATTTCAATTGTATTTATTTGTTTATTTTCACGCGTAGCGCTGATGTGACATTTTAAAATAATTTAAAATAAAAATGACACGTTTCACTTAATGATTGATCTGATATTAATTAAATAATATGAATTTAAAATTTTACTTCTTCCATCTTTTTTATTTTTCCATTAAAAAAAAGAGTAAGGGTAAAATTATAAATTCATATTAATTAAATTAAATTTAAACCAATAAATAACCTACACATGTCTTTTTTTAATTTAAATTAATATTAAAATATTTTAAAACGTCACATTAGCAACACGTCACCCAAATTAAAATGCTACATTAGCGCCACATCACCTAACTAATGGTTCCATTAGGTCAAACAAACGGTGAAACCTGTGTGACCTATTTTCCGTTAAGTTGGGGACTGCTGTGGCTTATACTTTTTGTTGGAGACCTAGTTTGTGAGTTTTCAATAAGAGAGGGTCACTAGGGTATTATATCCTTATAGAAAAATTGTAACCTGGCCTTCATGTAAAGGGTATAATATAGAGTTGTTTCCTTTGAATTGTAACTCTTAGGCTTGTATAAATAGAGGTGAAGTCATTTAACAAATCCATCCTAAGATCCCAAAGAATCCCAAGGATCCAAGCATTGAAGCATTCCTACAAATTCAATAAAGTAAAAAAAATCATCTGATATAATAAATTCTCTCTACTCTTCCTACTCAAAAAGAGGCCACCAACAAAACACAAACACCATACTATTACAAAACGTGAGACCAAATTGTGCAAATAAAACATAAACAAGGAAAAACTATACGGCCACAAGTCATTCTTAATTTATTCATAATTACTACTCATCACTAAACTTTATTCACTTAATTAAAAAAGATT
Source organism: Pelargonium citronellum (assembly GCA_036897665.1). Lineage (NCBI taxonomy): Eukaryota > Viridiplantae > Streptophyta > Magnoliopsida > Geraniales > Geraniaceae > Pelargonium > Pelargonium citronellum. The sequence continues at coordinate 1,972 of JAYMSZ010001229.1, read as the reverse complement.
CTTAATCCTTCCCTACAATGTGAGAAACTCAGTTCACTCACTGTAGGCACAGTTTGTCGAAGCGAACCGAACATAACCTGAATCAACATCAAACAGAAACTTGGTATTTTGTTGCTGCCATGCCCCCAATATACTCATCCCATTATAAGACGGCAACAGCGCCACACAAAAAGACCCTTCCGATGCATGATAATACATGTAATTTGGTTCCACAATCAAATCAGCTCTCTGAAAAAGTAGTGTCATCGATATGTAGCCATTAAAACCAGCGTATGATGCATAACAATACTCGAATCCTACGCCTTGTACGTGCACTCTATGCAGTCCAGAGGTAGTGAAGTGCTCGTCAAACGCTCTCATGACAACCTCGTACACTGGTGGTGGGAATAGAGAAAAGGGAGAGCCGGTCTCTATGATAAAACCTCCCGACCCGTCCCGTTGGAGGGCGAATTTTTCTGGCGGGATGTTGAGACGCCTGCCACCGACGCGGATGCCTATCAGGTTCAGGTAGTAATCGCCAGGGACTTTTTGATGTATAATCAATATTTGTTTGAAGGCTTCTGACCCCATACGAGCGTCTGCCCCGAACCTCAAGAAGCTTGTACCGGGCAATTGGGGGGAAGAGTGGATTAAACAGTAAGAGAATCGGCCTTTGAGGGTGTCTTTCAGTTGGGATAATATGGAATCGGGAGCTGCGTTCAGCCCGAAGACGCCGGAAACTTGGTTGTTGAAATGAAGGCCTGTGCTGTCATGTGAGCAGCCAAAGACGATGTCTGAATTGACCCATGAGACAAAATAAAATATAAACCTTTATTAGTAGGATTTCACTTACAATAGCTTGTTCATTTTATATTTGTTCTATGTGTGACTTTAATCACTGCTTCAGCAAAAAAAATAAAAAATTCAAGTGAAATAAAACACTTAACAAACACTTAAAATATTATACCTGGAAAGGATTGATCGCCATCATTTAATGGAAAAGTGAAATTATCCATAGAAAGTACGCCTTTCGTTCCTGCATTGCCGGAATAAAGTTTCTGGTAAATACACTCACCATTAATGCACTCGTTTGGCGGGCTACAAAGCGGGTGATTACAAGGAAGGATGCTGTAAGTATGCGAAGAACTATAGTCGTAAAGAGGGGTGAATTGACGGAAGGGATTAAGACAAGGTTTGCATTGAGTCCAAGTTAGGCTACTTCCAGTGTCCAATAACAGGAACTGCTTTCTTTTTGGTGTGCCTACAGACACTTCAACATAATAGTAGCTATCTTTTGTATGAACCACAGCACGAACATTATCAGGCTCTAATACGCTACTGTTTTGTGACTGTACATTTTTAGCTCTGGCTATGGAGATTTCGATCATTTTTTGGATTTTTTGTGAATGGGTGAGATTTCCGGGGTAGAGCGGAGATTGTGGATCGAACATGGGAATGATCTTCATGCTAAATCCAATGGGTTGTGATTGAGAGGTTGTGAAATGAATTGAGTGAAATAGAATCGAAATTAGGATGATTTGAGTGATTGCCATTTTGGAGTTTGGTCGATGTGTGTTTGTTTCCTTTTCCGTATGGTGTGTGTATATATATGGTTCGAAATTTAATGGTTTTTAATTTTAGTTTTTGATTCGGTTTCGTTGATTTGAAATTTCACGAAGCACATTAATTAAATAATACTAGTTGACAACGTTTATTTATCTCTCATTACTTTCATGTAATAGTTGATACTCCTACAAATTTATTGTTGTACAGACAGAAGACACAAATGGTACCCATGTACAGCCTGCCATTTTAAATCAACATATATTGTTAAAGTTGGTGATGAAGCATGAAAAGATGTCACATCACCATATTTAACCATTTCAAGCTTTCTCATTGATTTGAAACTCTCACCCCTTCATTTTCCATAGGTTACAAACAATAACTTATTAGCTAATAATAATAGATCATATTATTACCTATGACAATCACT
>JAYMSZ010001228.1:0-15073 GCA_036897665.1 Pelargonium citronellum | reverse complement strand
TTTACACCCCTAGGTGTGAAGGAAAAAGTCTAATCCTAATCAACTTATCATACTTACGGAACATAAAAGTGGACACTCATTTTGGGATGTAGGGAGTAATAAAGTAATAGAAACCAAATGAAAAATATGGCCAGCAGTGGTTAGTGCCTTAGAGTAAGTGTCAAATTCTTAAAATTGTATTAGCCATATGTTATCATTTTGGATCTCATGTATGTACGCGTGTCAGTGAATCTCTTATAGGGCTCGAGTTTCGTTACTGCAGTTTAAAATCATTCTTCTCAGTTATAAGATTCAAAAGATAAGAATATAGTTAAGCTCTCTTGACTGGTTAATGCAATATCTGGTCTCCTGTCCTTTAATTCAGAGCACCTATGTTGATAAAGCCGCCACAAAGGATCATGCCAGAGAACATGGACACACACATCTGTCAGAGGTTAGGTGTCCACTGGCTTTAAATGGCTCTAATGTTTTGCATGTCTTCTATGATCTGAATATCTATCTAAGTTCCTTACTGTTTGTGTTTTTAATATGTACGAGTTTCTTCCAGATTGTGAGTCTTGGGGATAAGTTTCAGAACAAAGCAATTCTTCTGATCCACTTTTCAGCTCGCTACAGAGCATGGGTATGTTTCTGATATTTTATTTGATTGTATATTCTTGTAAGTCTTTCCTTTATTTTTTCTTTCTAGAGTGTCATCAATCTATCTGGTGAAGATATGATAATCTGCCCGCCCCCTGACAAAAGTTGAATAAATCAATAAAATCGAATGGACCATTGCACTTACTGGCTGACCTATGTCAATGTTAAGCAAATTGATTTGTGTGAAATGCTTGAATCTTTCTTAGGCTGGTTCTCAATCAATTTCAAAATAGCTATTGGATAAAACAGAGCACGAAAAAGTGATGTTTCTGTTACATTGCTGATGCATGGCAACTTAAGCTTGTCTTATAATGTTCTCTTAACTGCACTCTTCATCATATTTAATTGATTGATTTGTACTTTGGTGTCCAATCAGGAAATTCAAGAAGCTGTATCATCGTTGTGTCCACCTTTGGCAGGCCGAGTTTTTGCGCTTACAGAAGGTTTTAAATAAGTAGAATGGAGAATCAAATATACAGTATCTATATTGGGAACTCCATTCTTTTTTTCAAGGAGGTTCAATTGGAGGCACTAAACAGCATATGAGATGACACTAGTCAGACAGTCCAATGCAAGTGTATAGCTGGAACAAGCAAGGTCAGTCAAAGCCTGTGTTTAAGTTTGGAATTTTGTTCTCTTTTATTCTTTCCAGTTTTTAAATTCTTACTATGAGATATGAAGAATCTGAAATTTTATTTTTAGAATGATATGATAGTGAGGCCCAACCAAAGAGTTGGTATTTTACCCCAACATGCAGATTTAGGTTATTAGTATCATTTTTAGGGTTGAAGAGGATTTAACAAGAAAATAGACAAAATTTCTTCCCATTTGAAATTGCACAGAAAGGACTATTTATCTCAGAGAGGTTTACATAAAATTTTGGGAAAGAACACAAGGGAATTTATTAATTCCTATTGACTCGAACAGCATATTGGCAGCCGTACCTAGAAAAAACTGCTGATTTTGAAAGCAAGCATCTTCCCTCTTTGTATACAAAAATTAGCATCTGTTTTTCATTCTGGTTATTGTGCCCCAACCATTAAGAAACTATATTTGGCAATAGCAAAAGCAGCAAATGAAAACAACACTTTGGCCACGACTACTTGACAGTGAGCTAAGGATAAACTCTCAAAATAGCTCATGAACTATCCGGACCAAACCATTTTGGTCTCTCTACTAATTTTATGCTAATATGGGCTCCCTACTATCTCTGGTTACCAATATAGTTCCTGTTACTTGAAGTTAGCTTCTTCTGTTACAAATGTTGTGCGACTTTAAAATTGGCAGACAAGTATTGAACTAACGACGCAGTCATCTATGAAGGTGTTATTGCTCGGCAACGTTTTGGAGATAGCAAGGCATGAGTAAGCTGTGCAGATGTCATCAACATCCATAATAACTTTTGTAGGTGTTTTTGTAGACTGGCCATTAGGCAGTTAGTTAGTTAGTTAGTTAGTTATGCCATTGATTAGCCAGATTAGGAAGACTCAGCTAAATTTCGGTCTGTTTTTTGAACAATTTATGTAGTGTACTTTTAGCTGTTATATATTATGAAAATGGAACTGGAATGGGTGGATTAAACCGGAAAATAACAACTATTACAATGACTCGTTGCAACACTCGATGACTAGTGATTCAGGCTCGGCTAGATTCCAAGAAAAACCATCCAACGTGGACAACTTCAAGATGAAGAAGAGAGGAAGACATGTAGAGTATCAAGAGGAGACTACACAAAATTGCTCAACAAAACTTCTCTGTTACTGCAGGTTCTATAAGAAGTTGTAATAGTTTCTCACATTTAATGACAATGTCATTTGAAACATTATGATGATTTCCTAGCATGCCAAAGTGGTGTTGGTACCAGCTTCTCTTCGGAAACAAGATTCCTCGGGTAGTTTTCTTAAATCCCCTTGGAAGAGAATTTACTCAAGTGGTTAAGTGGACTTTCGTTTTTGATATCAATGTTTTCTTTATTCATAGAGAGCACAGAAAGCATCATAATTAATATCAAACACACACAAATAAAAAGTCACAACACTATGCTCTTTCTATCATCTCACAATAGGGCAACACAAATATTTGAGACCAAAATAATTTTGTTACATAATGGAGGGATAATCTAGTATATACTACAATCTTCACTGCCTTTATCTCAATAATTTTGTTTCTGGAAATATGTTTGACAACTACAATTATGCCTCTGATATTTGGTAACAAATTCAAAGGCTTCTACGTTGTGTTTAAAAATTTGAATTTAATCTGAAATTGAACACATAAAATTTAAAATGCTGTATTTTAAATATAAATGAGAAAAATAAATTGATGCTTTACGTTACCCACATAAATAGCTAGTAATTGTTTCATGAAAAATTTAGTAGTTTATAAAGTTCAGTAGACGGAGTGGAGGAATTCCACTCGAATTAATCTAGAAAAATCTCAAATTTGCCTTGTGTTGCTTCATGAAATATTTACAAGTTTAATTAAGATGTAAAAGTTCAGAATTGCATACATAAGGAACCTTTAAATATAAACGAATGTTACATGCTTCACATAAAAGCAATGTGTCGGCAGATGTTAAAAATAAAATGGTTTTGGGTGGTTTCTTAATTAATAAGCGTTTAAGTTGTAGGACCAATTTTTTATGAATGGGAGGTCCAGAGCTATAGACAGCCAATTAATATTCTTGTTTCTGTGTGGAAACAAATTAAACACACCTAGCTACAATATGATATTATATCATTAAAACAATTCATGAATTTCATAGATTGAAGCAATTAAGCAGCTAGCTGCAATGGCAGCTCATATTACAATTCTTGTCCTGTTGTACATGTTGTGTTGGCCTTCCAAGATTGTTGCTAGTTATGGAGTGCCTAAACAGCAAGAGTTGGACAGAATCCGGAGACTTCCGGGACAACCGGAGGTGACATTTTCGCAGTTCTCCGGCTACATCACCGTCAACATCCACCATGGGAGGGCTCTTTTCTATTGGCTCACTCAAGCCACTACCAACCCTCAGAACAAGCCTCTTCTTCTTTGGCTCAACGGAGGTATTAATCCATCACCTACCTACCTTCTCATTTCCATTATATACTCTATATTTTATACTTTTTTTTTTTTATCAACCATAAGGAAACGAACATAACATTAACGACTCTCTTCTCTTCATCGATCCATCTCTTAATTATTTTAATCATGCAAGCTTCCTACCTAGCTACTTCATTTGTATTTGTTATGTATATATATATGACGATTTTTCAATTCAAGAGTTAAACCACCCATTGAAGATTGCAATTAACTTAAAATCAAAGAGGTTTGAAACTATTTAGCCCTAACCTGAAATTAATGTTTGCATTGCAGGACCAGGTTGTTCATCAGTGGCGTACGGTGCATCTGAGGAAATCGGTCCTTTTCGGATCAACAAGACCTCTTCATCTCTCTACCTAAACAACTACTCATGGAATAGAGGTATTATTTGTTATGCATGCATTATTAGTTTTAATTTAGCTAGGAATCAATAATGTTATCTTCTTCTTTAATTTTAATGGTTAATTGCAGAAGCAAATATTCTGTTTCTTGAATCTCCGGCTGGTGTTGGCTTCTCATATACCAATACAACCTCTGATCTCAAAGATTCCGGAGACAAACGAACTGGTACATATTTTCTTTATGTACTTAATACCTAATTATATTTCATCTTGAAGCTAATGTTAATTTAATTAATTGTGACGATGCAGCTCAGGATGCTCTCGTTTTTCTCGTTCGATGGATGTACCGATTTCCTCAATACAAATATAGAGATTTTTACATTGCCGGAGAGAGCTATGCAGGTTAATATATACGTGTGTGTGTATATATATGTGTGCATACATACACACACGTACATATTGGAAACATTTTGTTTCTTAATTATTTACCATAAATATGATTTCGAATTTGATCATTTTGCTAATACTTGTACCTTAGGGCATTATATTCCCCAATTGGCAAAGAAAATCCACGACTATAACAATGCAACATCTCATCCCATTATTAATCTCAAAGGTTTTATGGTATGTGTTTATTTATTGATAAAGTTTACATTTTTGTGTTGTATATATATAAACAAGTTATTCTAAAAACTTAATTTGATACACCGAGGTGGCATATAAGTTATTCAGAAATGAGAATTAAGAAACGGACAAATATTCGCATTCATCATGTTTTGGTTATTATGACATTTTAGTAATGAATATGAATTTGAATTCTCGTTCAAATTCTTGGTTCATATTCTTATTTCCATATTCTCAATTCAAATGGCACTAAACCATAATAGTGTAATGAGTAAAATATAGATAATTACTTTGTAGTCACTTTTTGTAATGACTACGTTATTTATTTTAATTTTTTGTAACTTTAGACTATTTTGAACTATTTTCCACTCATTTCATCAGTTAATTTTGATAAATTCTTTTATAAATGTCAATTTTGCCCTTGTCATTTTTTTTTTTGTAATTTTAGAGTACATGTACTTTTCATCTTTTGCAATGGACAACTCTAAAATTTGCATTTTCAAGAAATTCCGTCAAAGTAACCTAATGGAATGAGTGGAAAATGGTTTTACAAAAGATGGTAAGTACATGATAGTCATTGGTAATCATCTCTAGTATGATTTTATGTCTTGAATGTGATATCATATGCTTAGCAATGGATACATAAAATACATTTGAACTACAAATTACAGGTGGGAAATGCTGCTACAGACAACTATTATGACAGCATTGGGATAGTTACATTCTGGTGGAGCCACTCCATGATCTCAGACAAGACATACAAATCAATCCTTAATGAGTGCAACTTCAGAGCCAAGAAATATTCAGCCAAGTGCGACAACGTTGTCAACTATGCGGTGAATCATGAGATTGGAAACATAGACATTTACAGCATATACACACCATCTTGTTTCACACTACTCCAAACATTTCTAGGCTCAACAACACCCTTTTGCGCCAAGTTGTTGCAGGCTACGATCCATGTACTGAGAATTATGCAGAAAAATACTATAACAGACCAGATGTGCAAAAGGCCATGCATGCCAATGTTTCTGCAAATATTCCTTACAAATGGACTGCTTGCAGGTTTTATTTGTTAATTACATGTTTTTTTAATTAATGTACCTACAAGACCCAAAACATATACTCCAGTTACTCAACTTTTGTGTTTAGCTAACCTAATTTAGTTGATGAACTTTTTTTTACTTTCAAATGTTGACCCGAGTTGATCTCTAATCTTTTTATATAAGCTATAAGGGTAAAGACCATTTTGGGTCAATATTTGAAAGTTCAATAACTAAATATAGCCGAAACACAAAAGTTCAGGAACAACTTTGGGTTGAAACACAAAAGTTCAGAGACTATTTTGAATAACAAAAATTTGGTTCAAACATGAAAATTCATGAACCAAATTGGGTCTTTTATCTTTATTTAACTTGCATTTCAAGAAATAACTTATTCTATTGTTTGTTTTTGGGTGTAATATAATATTGGTTTTGGTTATGGGGCATGCAGTGAAGTGCTAAACAAGAATTGGAAAGACTCTGATGCTTCCATGTTTCCCATCTACAAGGAGCTTATTGCTGCTGGCCTCAGAATCTGGGTTTTCAGGTAATTAATTAAATAAGATTCAAAGATCAAAACATGATCTTGTATCTCTTGGCTCTTAATAGTGAATTATATCGTGGATCGTACGTACTGTGACTTGCAAGTCAAGTAAAATTCAATCCCCCTAAAAACACAAACATGATTTTGTATCTTTTGACTCTGAATCGTAGTTTAGCAATATTTGACAACCATACTTAAATTCTTGCTCTACTTTCATTCCTAAAAGGCGGATCTATATAAATTATCATCATTATTTGATCATTCTGATAAATATTATAGTAACGTTAAAATAACTAGGGTTTATATATATATGTATTCAGCGGGGACACGGATGCAGTAGTTCCGGTGACAGCTACGAGGCTGACCCTTAGCCATCTAAACCTAAGGACAAAAACGCCATGGTATCCATGGTACAACGGGAGGGAGGTCGGAGGATGGACCGAGGTGTATGATGGGCTAACCTTTGCAACAGTACGAGGAGCTGGACATGAAGTTCCATTGTTCCAACCCCACAGAGCTTATGTTCTTTTCACATCTTTCTTGGCAGGAAAAAACTTGCCTACATATTCTTCATCAAACTAAATTCAATTCCTTTTCTTCTTCTGATTTCAATGTCTAATTGGAGGAAGCTAGATAGCAATACAAATTGTACCATCCATGTTTGTGTTCTATTCCCACCAAAAAAAAAAAACATATGGTGGACATTAGAGTGATCATTTGTATATGTTTCATTTCATATATAAGTATATAATAATTGAAATGAATATGAAGCACAACATTCTCACTATTATAAAACAAAGCAGAAGATAAGAAAGCAGAGAAAACATAAGTAAATTGATATTATTATCTGTGTTGATGTGCGTCAATCACCCATCTACTATGCAATTCACGATATCAATTTTTTAATTTTCTTGTGGTGGGTCATAGACAGTTATTATTCAGAACTTACTTATTTGTCCAGTTTTTCAATCCGTTCAAGTACATCTAAGGTACCGTTTGACGATTAAAAATGTTACTTTTTCGGATATTTATATTTTTCAAATAAAAAAAAGTTGTTATAACCATTTGACACCTGAAAATAACGCGAAAATACAACAGTATAATGGGCCAATTTTCAACTGTATCCATCTCCATGTCCAATAAGCAAATTTCAACAAAATTCAGATTCAAATGTCAAATATGTGGATACTATAGTGGTTTCAAAACAGAGACTTGTGAAACAATAGTTTCTTGTTTATATTTCCCTTGTTCTGGTGAGACATATGAAAAAGAAAACAGAGCCAAACAACCCTTTTTCTGTCATCAAGTCAATTCCATATCTTGGATACAACAAGAAGATAGAAGCTACAGCACCACCACTACCAAAGCACTGCTCACCCTAAATATTGCTCAGAGATTCCACCACCATTCATTTTCTTTGCTACTTCCTGTTCCTGACTTTCTCTGTTTTTATGTTTTTAATCTTATAGTATAAAATTCACAGTGTGTGCAGTGCACCACTATCACCACCATCACATAACCATGATGTTGTTGATGTTGATGTTGATGATGATGATGATACATGTTTTAGAAATCAGCCAAATGGGTCTTCACCTTTTGAGGCATGTGATAGGACAACCAAAAATTGGTGGGATTTCAACTTCATTGTCTCCTGAATTGACAAACCAGTCATTTGGGTAGCTAGTCCACAAAGCTACCTTTTTTTTTTTTATTGTATTGTAATGTTGTTTATGTGTGAACTATGAATCCCACAACAATTAATCACTCTCATGGCATGTGCCTAGTAAAGCTTATTAATATAGCAAACATGGTTTCTGGCTTGAACCCAATTTTCAGTTTTATTTTATGCCTACAAATCATCATCCACAACAGCAATTGAAGCAAGGGTGAAATGAAACTAGGGGTATTTTAGTAATTTCACATAAAAATGTGGAGTTTTCAAAGGATAGGATGGAACACCATTGAAGGACCATTTACAGCACAAACCTAAATCAGGTACAACCAACAACTGCAACAGCAACAGGTACATCAGGAAGAAAAAGAACCATAATCATCATCAACCATCCCATTCCCATTTATCTCCATCTTTTTCACAATTCAGCCCCCTATTCCTATAATCTACCTTGTTTCTCTCTCTAGAAAGTAGAAGCTATCTTCTTGTTTCTCTCTCCACTCAGATACCATCCAAAGAGAGAAGAAACATGGAAACTCCACAAACACAAACAAGAGTCCACACACCACAACAACTCTTTTTCATCAATGGACCAGCTCAGCTACACCCAAATTTATGTAAAAGAAAGAGAAACAAAGCAAAGAACCAAACCCATACATACATACATGGTCTGGTCATCACCAATTAAATAACAAAGCTATGTTCCCAGAAATGCCCTTCTGCAATCCCCCAAAAGATCCTTTCTTCACCACTGTCTCATCTCTCAAAACTACACATTATTTCACCGATTTATGTGGGCTTTTTTGGGTTTCTTTGTCTCGGTCAGACCTGCCGCACAGACAAAACCGGAGACCAACAAACCTCTCTCCCCTTCCTCTCTTCTCTTTCACTCATTTTCTCTCCTCTTCTTCTTCTTAGCTTCTCCTCTGACCTCATGAAGAAGATGAAGGCCGTTGCTTCCATGGCGCCTCCTCCATTTGCTGACCCAACAACCAGGTTCAAGCACCATAGCCTTATCCAAGATTACCATGAATTAGAAAAGGTAAAAATTTCATCTTTTTATTTGATTCTCTTATGTGGATTTTGTTTTTGATTTATGGGTTTTCATGATTTTGTGATTTTAATTCTGGGTTTTTACGTTTTTGTAATTTGGCTTTTGTTTTGTTGTAGATCTGGGGGGTTTGGGTAGAGTTTTTTTGTGGGTTATGTTTATAGAGTTGTATGGTTTTCATGCTTCTTTTATCATTTGTGTTTCTATATGCTTGTGTGGTTGCTGGGAATTCTAAGACTAAAGTAGAGTTTAGATCTTGTGGTTTATATTGTTAATGAGTGTTGAAGATTAAGATCCCTTGGTTCAACCGACAACCATGACAAGAATATGAGTTCCTTTTGTAGATTTATGGTGATTGATTATACACTCCATTTGGTTGCTAAGGAAAAGTGGAGTAGAAATTATTAAAGTCTCCAAATACTTAAAACTAAGTCTAGTAGTAATTGTGCATTAGCCTTAGGTGAGTGGTGATCTTTGTTTCCTTGGATCTTATTGTTATTAACTGTGTATTCATACCTTTTCACCCCTTTTCCATCCTTGCTTTGTAAATCCATGTTGGACATATTTGTGTTGTATGTTAATAAGATTTTTCTTTTACTTTATTTACATGCATGTAATTCTCTTGAGTTAGTGTTTAGATGGATTTATCATTTATATTATTAAACATCATACAGGAAACAGAGGGTGTCAAAGAGACATTGGAAAGGGCGACACAGAAGAAACTAACATTACTGGCCGAAGTTAGGTATGAATGATGAATCTTCAGTAACTTCATTAGTATGGATGCATCTGTCTCTTTTGTTATTGACTCGGGTTTTGTATTATGTTCCTTGAACTGTAGGTTTTTACGGCGACGACATAAATACTTAGTTAAGAAGCAATCTCTAAACCCACAACCAAAGCGGGATCTCGTGCAGACACAGAAACCTGAAGTTCATAGTAGAAACAACGTGAAGCGAAGGAATTACAGTGCTAAAGAAGCAACTTTACAGCATCCAGTTCCGGGGATGGACTTAAACCAAAAGGGAAAGAGTTGTAATGTTAAAGAAGCCAGTTTGCGCCATCCTGGTTCAGGTTTTGACTTAAACCAGGGGAAATTTAACTGTGGGAAGGATGCTGCTTTGCGAAATAATCCATCGGCTATTGACCTAAATATGAAGGATAGGACCTATAGTGGTAAAGAAGCTGCCATGCGAAATACAACTCTAGTTTTTGACCTAAACCAGATTTCGGTAAATAACTTGACCTATTATGAATTTAAGAGTTACAAATCCTTGTACTCCTTACCATTATTCAGCTAATGATTTCCTGTATTTTGATATGATGCAGAGAGAGGAAGAGGAAGAGTTAAATGGCGGGCCATTAAGATTCGAGGAGCCTAGGAAAAGTTCAATTAGAATAGCCAATGAGGAGCAGCAAAATGATATGAAGTTGTCAATTTGTAGGAATGTTGGTAGCGGGACATCTCGGGCGGGGAAGAGGAAGATTACATGGCAAGACCCGGTAGCTCTAAGGGTGTGAGTTCTTTTCACTGCAACTGAAAATTCTATATCTTAATATGGCTAAAGAGTGTGTCTTTACTCCATCTGCATCTCTCCTCTTCCCTTTGTATAGAACAAATAGTTCTAAATACTTGGTATAGTTGAAGTGTTCAGAAATGATAATCAGAAATCAAATATGTGCCTAATATACATCTTGTAGAATTGTTTTAAATATTTGGTGCTCTCTGGACAGCATAAATGACAATGTGGAGTTTGGACTGTTGTAAGATTTCACTTTCATGTTTATGGAGCATATAATTGTAACTATTCCTTGCCTTTTTGGAACTGGATGTCTGTAAATATAACTGCACAAAGTGGACATCTCTTGAGTTGTAGGGAATGATCACAAGCATCTTTCCATGATTTATATGGACTCAGTTGGTTTGGTAATGAAGTGGGATTTGTAAGTTTATATGCATAGATTTTAGGCCAAGCCATTGTTGTCACTCGTCAGTAAGTCTTTGGTGGGTGCACTCTATTGCCTTTGCTTGGATTTGTTATCCATCTACTATGGATGAAATAAGTATGAGATTTTTTTATTTATTTTTTTTTTATAACAAACCAAATTATATTAAGAAACCGAACATACAACATAAAACATACAACATAAACTACAACAAACTAACGACAGACAACTAAAACAACCAAAGCCCTACGGAGCATAAGAGAAGGATTACATGAAAACCTTCTCCAAAACATGTGAGCAATTACTATAAAGATAACCTAAGCGCCTACACTTAAGCAAACGATAATCTTCAGACCAACCATTGCTCTTATGTTTCTTACCCGCTTTTGGACTTCGAAATGTTGTTACATTTTTTAACCCATTCTTCTTGCGAGTTTTCTCAATATTCATTCTAGTTGTTGTTCCGAACCGATGCTTGAATCTTGAGCCCGAATCATGTTGAAAGAACGAAGAAAACCTCTTTTTCAATACACCACATAGAGGTTGAGTTTTAGCTGATCCCAAATACTTGTCTTCGGGAACGGGGTTACTCAACCCAGATTTTTCTGAAAGAGAATTGAAACTAGTTGAAGTCCTTGAATTTGTATCGCACCTTTGATACCTCCCAATATGAGGATTCAATAAGTTTTGATCAAGACTTGATTGAGGAACATTCGAAGGATAACAAGCCACCGGACATTTCACAGACGACTTCATGGAATGATTGTTCTCAGGAACAATTGACTTGCGACCTCTTTGATAATAAATTTGAACAGATGCAGAGACTCGAACAGATTCTATGGAATTCGGGCATTTCGACCCAGCATAATTCCTAATTCCTACCTCCACAAGAAGAACATTGCAGCACATGTTTTTCTTTTATGAATTAAAGCCATACAGATTGTTCACTATTGATCAGCGAGTTGGAATTTAGAGATGCTTAGAGAATCTGAGAACTCTAACATCGGCTTCTTGCCAAGAAACTTCACCCCGTTTTTGAGGTCATCAATATTTCTCCGCTGAGATTGAACAATCTTTTCAAGCTCCAAAATCTGTGCTTCCGTACAAGATTTGCTCTCATGGATCTGTGCCAAGTGAGCCTTCAAATTTGAGCCAAGCTTTTTAGCCTCATCAAGAAAGGGTCACTAGGACGAGAGGCGAATGGAGAGAAGAAAGGGTTACTAGGAAAAAGAGTTGCAAGTGACAAACGACAGAAGAAAGTGTCACCGGAACGAGAGGCTCAAGTGACAAACGACAGAAGAAAGTGTCATTAGGAGGGAAAATTTCGAGTGTGTATGTATAGCCAAGGGAATATATAGAGACATTAACTTCGAGGCAAATATATGGAATGCACTTGAAAATGGAGATAAATCATAAGAAAATATATATCCTTCAAGACTTCAATTAGATTCAAGAACTAGCTAGGAACTAAAAGCATATATAATATCAGTCCAAAACATTCAAGAGTTACATATTCTAGCTACTATATATATGACAAAGACAATATATATATATAGCAACATGGTGTCCTTAGATAGCTAGGTTTCCAAGTTCTTTTGGCACAAACTAGAAGCTGCTTGATTAATTAAAATATCCCTGTAAGAAGGTGAGCAACAGTAGAAATGGCGGCTCCGGTTATAGCACTCTGCGCAACCTGGCTGTGCGACGAGTCATCAGACGTAAATGCAAGTGCAGCACCAGTAATAGCTCCTGCTAACGCACTATTCTTCTGCATTTATACTAATAATATTCAAAACACCACAACATATATTGAAAGCATATACAATATATAAGCTGATCAAGCATTTCTTCAAAATCCTAGCTAGAAAATATATATAGGTTAATTACCCAATCATGACCTCCACGAGCCTCCTTCAATCCATAGGTGAGACCCGAATATATTCCTGCAGCAAGCCCTGTGGAAAAAACATGCCACATTGTTTGGTCTTATCCTCCAACCAAAATCAAGGTAGCTAATACTTACCCCATTGAAGAGATTCCTTTCCCGTGTTCTTAACCTAAAAAAATATGTAAACCCAACTGTCAGAGAAATATGGCCGGCACATTTATTTTTTTTATAGGCAAGTAACAATATTTCTCACTCTCTTTAGGAGAGTGACCCTAAACCCCCACCTCACAAATCCCACCCCATACCGCGCGTCGACAGACAGGGAAAGCTCGAACTTGAGACCTCATAGGAAATCATAGGAAATCCAAAGTGGTACGTGCTGGCCAACACATTTATATATGTAACTCAATAGTGATGAGTGACAATCATCAGTTTACTGTCACCACCCATTTTTTCAACTACTCCACACAAGTAAATCGATTTACAACAATTAGGGCAACCTAAAATGTTGTTTGTCAAGTCAAGATTGATCGGAAAAATGGAGTGCACATTGTGCTATTTAAAATGTTTTAACTTACCATGGCCTCAAGAGATTTTCTGTTGGATTCTCCTGCAAATTAATAAGCAAAGCAGCGATAAGACACGTCTCAATGAACTATAATTAAAAGTACATCTCAACCAAACAATATGATATATCAATTCCATTCATTTTGAGAGCATATTTGGATAAATAATTTGTAGATTCTCATTCAATTAAATGTGCAAATATTGTCATATTTAAGCAAGTGTTGAGAAGAAATAACAATGCAATTAAATAGCATAAAATAAAGAAAACGAATATCAATATAATTGATGAATTAGTACCTCCAAGCTCAGGGAACCCATGCTTCCTGGCCCCTGACGTGCCGTTGGAATCCAAATCGGTCCCTGAGCATACTCAAGTGATTGTTAGATATAGAAAAGAAAAGGAACTAGTTTCTCAACATCTAACTTCTAACAACTTAAATAAATTTAACTGTTAATTTTTCGTATACAATCTCCGTGCCACATCAGTGAAAAACACGAATTCATCTCCGAAAACCTATCCATTTATACTTTAGGTAGGCATGCAATGAAACTCGAGGCTCCGGCATGGGCACAATTTTTGAACTAGAATGCCAGTTAAAGTATTTTACTAGAGATGCCTAAAATCTTTGAGGGTAAGTGTATGGGCCAATTTGGGTCTCTGATACGAAAAGTTATAATAATATTGCATGTAACTAAAGCTATATATAGTTAAAGGATTTGAATTTGAGTGAGATGGGTGGGCCCTTGCCTACCGTTCCTTGGAGGATAAACACATGCATGAACTGATCATATGTCCCAAGGGATTTGATGAACCAATGGACTAAGAAATTGAACATAAGGCAGAAAGGTCGTGTGGGGGAGAGGATGGGGTGGGCACATGCCTACTACGGCCCACACTGCCAATGAACACATGCATGGTACCTTACCTTGAATGGCCGTAAAATAGGCGTCGCGAGAGACGCCGCGAAGGGCACCGACGGCGGCGGCTTTGACGAAGCTGTCGGCGACGCGGTTGAGGAGAGGGTGGCCGAGGTCGAAGAAACCGCACTTGTCGAAGCTGTAGAGATCGTCCATCAGGGACCTTGTTTCCGGATTGCTACTCATCTCTACGTACGTACCTACACTATTATGATATGATATCAGCTAGAGCTACCTATTTGTTGAGGAACAACCTAGCTACGTACCATGACTATGAGTAAGTAGTAAAGAAGCATGAAGAGAAAGTGAGACACGTGCTACGTACGTGTCTATTTTCAAGCTACCACGTTGCTCACTACGTGGCATCAATTCCCTCTATCCACCGCCTATAATTACAAAATGTGGAAGTGAGATTACAACATATATTTGTTATTTGAAAAGTGTTAGATACTTGAATAGGATCTGTTCTATAGGCTTGTACCTCTGTATTCTTGATTACTAAGATCTTAGTTCTAGTTTGCACATCATATATAAATAAGTTTCTTTTATATTTTTTTAGCACTATTTAGGGTTCATTTTTAATTTGATTTAGGGTTTGATTTGGGGATTGATTTGTCACAAAGATTGGTTGAGATTGTTGTATTATAATTGAATTTTTTGGTTGTGATTGTTGTATTTTGGTTGAAATTTTAGTTTACGATTTTTAATATTCGCCGGAAAATTCATCATTTTTGCCGAAAAATTCATCATTTTCG
>JAYMSZ010001227.1:0-15075 GCA_036897665.1 Pelargonium citronellum | reverse complement strand
GCGGTGACCATGCTAATCTTCGAGCAGCCAACTGGCTTAAAGGGTCTGTAAGAGTGAGAAGGACAGACCTTACATATATTGGTGCAGTGGATGATGACAACTGATTCCATGTTTTATCTCATTCTTGATTCGGTCTGAAGAGCCAATCCCCCCACTGGTAATTTAATACTATATCACTATATCTTGTGATTTGCCCTCTGACGGAGAAGGAAGCTGCCACAAGTGGCAATTCGTAGGGGGGATGTGGGGCCCGTGCAATAGAGAGAACGCGGTAGACATTCTCATGGTGCCGTATGATCAGGTTTTGGGGCTGCTTGACTAACTAACCTTTTGATAACAACCCGGGTCTGCAAAATTCTAGGTATGATTCGGAGACTTGTTGTACATATAGGGATAATTGTTTGAACTTTACCAATTGATCCGAGTAAAATATCTCAAGAATGAATGATCTGTAGCTGTTTCATGCTTATTAATCTAATGTCTTTCATGCATACATAAAATTTTATGAAAAATGCTTTGTAAGCTTAAGTACTGATACATGGAGATTAGTTTTGAGGTACCATTTGGCAGCTGACTAATTTTGTAAATGAAATGATGTCAATCATGCTGGCAACAGAGGCCGGTAGATTTATCGCTCAAGTGGTGTAGTTAAACTCATATTGTGTGACTAGTCGAGGTTGATTCATGTTAATGTAAGCATTTAGTGTTTGGATTATGAATTTTAATTTGAGACGAAAATGAAAAGTAATAGATTCTCATTGACGGTGTTTAGAGTTTAGATCTCTTCATTTTCAATTTTATTAATGTTTTCATTCTCATTCTCTTTCTCTTACCATTAACAATTTGATTCTCTTAAATTGGATGTAATAAAGTTTTTATTCCCATTTTTATTTAATCTTTTGAGTTATAACTACACTTCGAAAATTATAGTTTTGTACTCAATGTTCAATTGAAATGATGATTTTTTCGAATTCATGTCTACGATTAATTATTTAATTTTTTATATTTATATAATACTGTATATATTTATGCTTGGGAAATCCTAAAAAAGAAAAAAATTCTCAATTTTCTACTCAAATGCTTGATTGAGATTATTTATTTATTTATTTTGTATTTATTATAAGATGTTAGGAGAAATACAAACAGCACAATAATTTTTGTTTTTTTAATTTATTTATGTTACTCATTGAAAATTGTAAAGGTGAATACGACTAATTATTTTGTTTTTAGAAAAAATGCATTTTCTTAAATTTTTAGATATTTTAATATTAAAATGTTGGCCAATGAGTCGTGATTCAGGTGACAACGCATAATGAGATTGCGGTATGAAAGTGCCGTTTCAATGTGCACAAGGGAGCTCACACTTTCAATCGAAAACTGCGGCCTTGGATCTTGATGTTGTGGTGGAGCACACGCATTGGCCAAGCTATGACCTTAGATCTCAAATGTTGCGACTTTAGTCTAAAAGTATTGTTCCATAGCAAGCAGATGAGCCGATGTTGCGGTCCACCTCTTGAACATCCATATTGATTTACAAAAGGCATAAGTTGAGTTGAAGCCTAAACTGAGCCTACTCAGCTCATGTTCAGGTGTTGTCGGGTTGGACCACGTTTCTGAGTTGAGTGAAAAATGAATTTCCCTATTAGTCTATCCATTTTTTGTTTCCTTCGTGACCGGACACCCTCTATATGGAGAAGAAAGGTCTTACTAAGGACTCTATTATAGAAAACCCAACATCTAAACACTTATCTTCAAAGCGCTCAATCATGGAGAACCTAACACAAAATTTTTATAGGAGACATTCAAACCATTTTCGAATATCTTCTACAAATTCAGGACCCCAAAAGGCTGAAAACTTCCTCGTACCTCCCCCTCAAATTCGAGACCTCGCTAGATATGGATAAGGGGGCATGAAATACATATGGTGAGATACATCAATAATTAAAGAGCCTAATATAACTAAGTTAAGAAATTGAGCATGTCATGACCTTGTTAGAATCTCATAGAGGCCCTTATGGCCTTGGCCTGTAAAAGGTCCTTTATCCTATCCGAATTCAAAATCCTAAAAGTTTCCTTTCATACTTTTTCAAATTTAGGGCTCGTACAAAGAAGTCCACGATACTTGGCTCACACAAAAGACAACTAAGGTTTTCCGTCTCATCGGGTAACCACTCCTCCCGCTTTACCGTGACTCTATTATGACTTCCTGCATTATCGGATAACCATCAACACTCTCGGTCTCGCCAAATAACCCTCACTTGCCCTTATCGCCCTCTCTTTTCCTTTATCAAAATAATGATTATAACGATACCTTAGTTCATGCTCTAAAACCCTAACCACCAGCTCACCACGACCTTCCTAGCCCTTGCCGCTATCTCCCCGTTCCGGCTTCCTCTGTTTCGCATCCGCCACAAGCTGCGCTGCCGCTCTTCACCAGTGACCGCACCAGAGCTGTGAGCAGCAAGGCTCCGACCTTTTCCCGAACTTTTTTTGGTAATTTTTCTGTTTGTTTTTTGCTTGCGATTTACCATTATGTGTTGATTTTGTGTATCTGATTATGGTATTTGATTTTGTTGAACGAGATTAAAAAAATTCGTGTAATTTTCTCCCGGAAATATATAAATTTGGGTAGATTTTATACTACTAATTTAGTATATAAACATGTGTTACGAATTTTTTTGTTGATTTAAAGGTTTTTTTTAATATATTGTAATTTGATGCTTAAATCAGATTTGGTGCCAGAAGTTTGAAACTATTTGTTGTTGGAAACAGCAAAGCACTTGTGTTTTTCATAAAATTCAAATGCTTTGAAGGTGGATGGAAAACATAATGTAGTCATTAATCGTAATCCTCTTAAAATTAAGCTTTTCCTTTTCTGGAGATTAATGTTTGAGAAGAAGAGGTATTACAGTAGAGTTGAGCCTAGGTTTTGAATGAAGCACAAAAGCAATAAATTTCTAGAGACAACATCAATTGTTGCGGCTCAATTTTTTAGTATTTAACTCTCAAATGCAAACATATTGCCTTTTTATGTGCTCCATTACTGAAAAAATGCTAGAAGGACCAGTTCTTTCATAGATAAAACAAACCATTATTTTGTTGACTATGTGTTCATGAGAACGCACAGCTCTTTGAGGTACCTCTCACAAGCTTAAATGCGTAGTACTTTAGTTGTTTGGTTGCATTGCCATTTAAAAGTTTGAAACATTGACTATTGTTGAGTTGATGCCTTTGTTTGCATGAGGTATTTTATTAGGTGAAGTAAGAACCACAGTTGACATAGTTTATATATTGCGTTCTGTATGTCTATTTATTGACTCATGTGCTAAATACACTGAAGAGATACTTTGGGTATTGTTGATCTTTGGATCAAACTTGTGAAAATTGTGGCATCTCTAGTGATGTGCATTGATTGTATTGACCACTGTTCAGATCAAAATCCAAGTTAGAGTGCATTGTAATATTCTAAGAGGAACATTGCCTCATAAGACTCAATATGAGACGACTTAGACCCAGGTTGGACTCATCTGATTCAGACCCACATGAATTTTGTGACCCAAATTTAGATATGAGTTTCCAAATGACTCTCTTCTCTCCAATGAGAATTTCAATTGAAGTATGCTTGAGTGACCTATAAGCTATGGTGGAATAGTTAAGGTGTCTCTCTGTTAAATAAAAAAGTTTGCCACTGTAGTCCATGGTTGTTTTTGTTTATTTTCTCCATACATTTTGAATGACAAATCATTCAGAATAATCATATACAATTTTGTTATTAGTTTTGGTTAAATTAGTTGGTTTAACTTATTTGTCTTGCTTTTTATTTTTTTCCTTATGTAGGTTGAAAAGCTGTTATATATGTAATGACCACAACTGAGAACAAACAGAGTGCTGATCCTCCTCAAATTGTGAAGTTCGACAAGGCATTGAAATTGGTAATCTTTATTTTAATGTACTGCAATGAATTGTTAACTTTATTAATTCCTAATTTTAATTACTGATATTTTTTGGATTGGGGCCTTCCTGTTGTCTTTTGGAGAATTCCTGGCTGTAAAACTGATTTCTTTTCCCAATATTTAGTAGAATAATGTGAATAAACAGTATTTTTCTCTATCACCCATTAATGAAATCTGTGTATCAAGAAATTTTAGATATTAATTTAAATCATTTACCGTCCACTCTGCTTATCTGCTACAGATTATAGGTCTTGCGGGTTGAATTTTCATCGCTTTAGTCATAAGTCAACAATTTCTAGAATACGATTGGGGGACATTCATCTTCTTGTTTCATCTTTGGGTTGATTTAATGTATACATGCTACTCTCTGGGGTATGAGATTCTTGTTCCTTTTTCCAATATTTTTTGTCTCCAGACGTGCAGAGAAGAACTGCACATACTACTCTTCTCTCTCCATTAATTGGTATAGATGCGGTTTTGTTTCTCTTTCTAGGGTGGCATAGCTGCTTGGTATTACTAGCATCAGAACCAGACACTCGTTTAACTCACTGTCTTGGGATTGGATCTTTGATGTTTCAGTCACTTTTTTTTTTCTTCTTCTTCTCACAACTTCCATTCTCGTAGTTGTAATATCAGGTTGTGAGGTCTTACGATATTTTCTTTTAATGAAAAGTAAGAACACTTATTAGCAGATTAAGTGTTATTTGATGACATTTTATTCGATAAATTTTCAGCCTCTCGGGTCTCCAGATGTATGGCAGGTATCTGGATTGGATTGACATTTTGGTTGGTGTCCTGATGTGCAGGCTGAACAATGGGTTAATAGCATGACTGGATCTGCAGAGGATGAACCGAGAGAGTCAGAATTAGAGGGTCGACCTTCTAGGTTGATTTACTTTTAACATAGGTTATTATTGGGTTGCCCATGCATTAACTTTTTTAGATATATATGCAGGCTTGGACTAGGTGCAAAAGTTACACGGCATTCCAATTACTTGCCTTTGAATGACCCGGTTGCAAGGAAACTATATTCCAAGTTGGGTTCCGGGAAAAGAAAAGCTGCCAAAACTAACAATGAGTCCGATTCAAATGCCGGAGATGAATGTGATGACGAGGAAGATGATTTAGAAAGTAGAACAAATGCTTTTACCAAGAAAAGAGCAGCTCCTCTGGACCCCTCCTTGCTGGGAAGGAAAAAACTGAAGTAGATCTGTTTTATCTTCTCATAATCGACACCTTGAGTTGTTTTTGTAAATTCAATTTTGCGTGCAGGTTGGTTGTATGTTTTTGTCGAGCTTTACTACACGTATTCTACATGGTAAAGTGATAGAGAATGAAAATTTGTTTGGTGTGCCAATCAAAGCTCATACTTGGTTAGTTTACATGGAGTCTATTTCGGGTTTCATGGCTCCATGCGCTTCTTGAATTTGGGGGTCGCCTCCGATTCATTATAGGTTGTGGGTTCATGATCGATAAGATCAACGTCAATATTCTAAGACATGAGAAATCCATATCTCTCTGGCTTGAGACATGTTCTTGTTGACATAGGCAATGGTTGTGTAGATAGAGTAACTCGTAGTCCCACAATGATTTGTTGTTCTTAATAAACCTCTATTTCATCTATTTTATCTTATGGTGAATGAACTTCTTGAACACTTTTTCTACAAAACCTTCATCTCTTACAACAAATACTTTATTGTAGGATGATTTGTAGAAGTATTATCCAAGTAAAATTTATTACATTTGAGTCCGAGTTTGTCATATATGAGACAATTTACAAAAAAAGTTTCATTCCAAATTTTAACGAAAGACAATCTAAGAGTCTTTTTATCCAAAACTCAAATGTCTTTTCTTGAGGAGGCTTTTCCAACTAATCATCTCTAAGACCCAAAAGGGATACAAGACTACAAGGCTCGTTTCTTCTTTACAATTTCAACATGATTCGCTATATATCCCATTTCATTCGTTCGTACTACTGTTGGAAGTATTGTTGTGCGTAAATCAAAACTGTAGGTGCATTAGGGTTTCGAGTTATATGTGATTTGGGGAAGATGATTTCATTTAACGGAGTTCATATTTTTAATGATCTTGTGCACTGCACGTGACAATAAAATGTGAAACTTTCTGTTAACATATATATTTTGGTTAGTACATGGGTAAATTATATGTTTTGAAACAAAAATCTGAATCCCCATCTGTCATTGACCCTGTTATTGTTGGTTGGTTTTAAGTCATCTGCTGCTACTAATCCACATTTTTGTAAAATCCAACCTTGATGTTAAATATAACAGTAACACAAGACTGCTGGTGCAAAATTATTTTATGTTATTTATGTTATTACTTATCACAACTTACAATCTCCCAGCACTGTTAACAAATGAGCAAAAAAAAGAAAGAAAAAGAATGAATGAAAACAATAAGATGAAAATGCAAAGCTTAACTCACACATTCAACAAACCAAACTCTATAAACTCAACTCCTTTTCCTTTTCTTGTCAGTGATTGAAATGCAAAGGAAAGGCTCATTCATGCCAACATCTTGAAAAATGCCAATGCGAAACCCGAATTCTTTCAAGGAGCAAATTGCAAAACCAACCACTCAATCGAAGGATCTTCAGTTCGGCTGATGCATGGTTTCCTGTTTGACACCCCCAGCTGTAGTCAATCTAATGGCAAAGTCTCGGCGAAGTCAAGAAAAACTGAGTCAAATTATGCTCGGGATGCTCCAAGATGGCAACATAACCCCTTCCCAACTCGGTGTCCTGAAACATGAGAAATGATTCATGTAAAGTTAATTGTCCTTCACAAGTCTATCTATGCCTGCTCGGTTTCCTTAAGCTCTATTGGGACCACTGAATCCCCACTTCTTGGAACCTCAGTCACACAGCTCAATACGGTATCTTCCATCAATTCTTCAAATATGACTTCACACATTTCAATACCAATACCATCGACATCAAATCGAAGGTCCATCCATGTTCCACTTTTTGACATATCTTTCCCGACAATTTGTTCCAAAGTTCGAGGAAGGGGCTGTGGAAGGAGATGCCAACACACTCCTTCCCACACTCTTTGAATACCGTTCTTCATGTTAGGAACAGGTCTAATACTCGGCTTCACAAATGACAACCAACTTGAGAAACCAAAATGATGCCCATAAACCTCTATGAGAACTTCATTTATACAATCAAAGAGGAGCTTTGGGTCATGACATAGCTGATTGGGAGAGAATTCTATCTCATTGAACAATGTTGGATTGAGAAGTTGGTTTGAAGAAAGTGACCTGATGTAAAGTTCATCCCGATTCAAGCCAGATGCTTGCAGTACTGCTTTTACATAATCGAGCACTGACTCTTCATCGCTCCTACAAGTCTTCAGATGGGTACCTTCTGCTGTATCAGAAGATTCATGTTCTTCAAATTGAATTTGCAGTGGCTGTATAGGTAGTTCAACTGAAAGTTTTTAAAAAAAATGTATTAGGCAAAAAGTATTGCAATACTATATAACATTACAGAAAAAGGAGAAGGTGAAGTGAATATTCTGTTGGTATGACAGACTACCAGGTTGGCATGCAGTGCTTGCAGGGCTCGTCTCATTCTCTGTGAATAAAGGCTCTAGAACAGATACAGGACTTGGCCGATCTGGTATATCCATGGCATCCTCCGGATCTTCAACCTTCTTGGCAATTGAGAAGCTTGGTGGAGATTGTGGTTGATTCTCTTCATTCACATCCTGTAAAAAAAAAAAGGAATGTTGAGAACAGATATGGAAATATATAGATTGTGTTTTGTAAATAGCTCAAGAAACTCTTCAAGGCGTGATATGGAAATAGAAGTGTATTAGCAGTGCGGATACCACCCTGGACCTTGTTATTAATGTATGGCTAATATTAACTAGGTTCATTTTAAACTGACAATTGTGTCTTATATTTGGAAATTAGTTAGCAAAACTATAATATGCACCATACAACTGCCATAAAGTAGTATTTGTTTACCTCTTTTGAGCCTTCAGAATATCCGTTTCCATCAAAAGTTTCAGATGTTTCACCAATTTGTGTAGTAATGAATGAGCTAACTGGTTCAGTTGAAGCATCTATGACATTGGTCCCTTCTTCCTTTGCTACAGCATCAGTTGTTTTTACAATCTCCACATCAACTGCAAAATCTTTTATCATTACCAATTCAATCCACAAAATCATTTTAAAACACAAGCACAATATTGATTTATCAAAACAATTATTGCCATAAATTGAACAATGGAAGGAAAGTATACCTTCAGAACTTGTCTCATCTCCAATAGGAATGGTACTTTTCTTTCCATCTTCACAAACAATATCTTTTGAGATATTTTGATCCAAGTTAAGAGCTAGTGAATTGTCAATAGAGTTACTACCAGAAATGCATGTTTGAGCCACCATATTTTCTGTCAATGGTCCAGGATGGATGGTTTTGTTTTCTTCTCCGAGTTGCACTGAGCTCTCACTGCCCCCTTCCATACTGTCACTGATTGATAATCTGGTTTGTGCATTTGTAAAGTTCCGCTCCTGCTCTCTTACAGGACTATCATTTGGTGAATTGTATTCAGGAAGAGAGAGAATCCGCCCCAAGGATTTCTGAACCAGTCTGCTTGAAGTATTCTCATCTTCATCCCCATTA
This sequence comes from Pelargonium citronellum, assembly GCA_036897665.1. Lineage (NCBI taxonomy): Eukaryota > Viridiplantae > Streptophyta > Magnoliopsida > Geraniales > Geraniaceae > Pelargonium > Pelargonium citronellum. The sequence continues at coordinate 6,468 of JAYMSZ010001227.1, read as the reverse complement.
CTCAACATGTCTGACAGATGTTTCTTGGCCTCAATGTAGATGTTAGACACCCTCTGTTTGGAATCATTTGCCGTATCGGGGCCTTTTGATTTGCTTGCTTTGTCTTTCATCCTAGTACCAGTGGAAGGTTTAACAACTCTTTCCATAAAGAAGTGATCTTTAGTGGGAGAATTCATTCCAACATTTTCACCCATAGCTCCTTTGCCAAAATTTCCCGGGCTTTGATGCTCCTTTCCTATAGCATGCTTTAACCTTCTTTTAAGCTCGGAGAAAGAGAACTGGGAAGCAACTCTCTCACTACTTGGGTCTCTGCCTTTAATGATGTAACGAGATCCCATCAATGCTGTTTCAGTTTCAGGATTTTGCAGTCCAGTGGGCCCTGGCTTCAAAATGACGATTCTATTGGAACCTTGAGAATCTTCATTTTCATTCAACGAGTTTGTTTCCTGAGACTTAACCTTTCTCCTGAAGAAGTTGTGTTTTTTACGAATGATGAGCTGATCAGGTGTTTTAGAACTGCTCATCTCTTGGTTTAACTTGGACTTTTCATCTTTTTCTTCTCTGACATCCTTCAAATTCTGACTGCTTTTCAGCAACATTGAGTTCGGATCTTGTAGGAGTTTCAATAATAACTCCTTATCTGAGTTCAAGATTTCAAGTGCATCTATAAGCTCCTTGGGGCGCGGGAACTTCCCATTTTCTTCATTACAAAATTTTTGATTCATAAATACCTTAACCGCTTCACAAAATTTTTCTTCATAGCCAGAATGTTTGCTGTTGGACTTCATTTCAACTTCCCCATTCAGGTCATGCTCCTCACATTTGAGACTTTCCTGATGGATTTGACTGCAGAACTCCTTAATTATAGCATCAAAATTGAGATCACTAACAGATTGTTGCTCGGAATCCTGATGACAAGACTGCTGAGATGCCATGTTTCTAGAGGCATTTGCGTCATGGCATTGTACTTGTACATTGCCACTTTTCTTCCCGGTCCTCTTCTTTCTTTTGTGACCTTTATTCTTGTGGCTCCCATCATCTACCTGGTTCCGCTCTACTTCAGCATTGGTTATCTCCTTGTTCGAAGAGTCCTGCTCACCGAACATCTCTTCTTCCATGAGTTTCTTCACACTTGGCTTACCAGCCCCGGCAGATACAATAGCGCTCTTGCCGCTGCCCTGAAACATTTATTAGTAAAGCCAGATTCATTAATGCACAAATTCAGACATTCACCAACATTGAGTGGTGATTTAAGTTTACTGTAGTGGACCACAACTAGCTAGTGGTTGTATGTTTCATCCTACTTCTCTCCTACAGATCATTTTGAAGTAAATATCGAGGTTGAGACAATGACACTTACAGTGGTGTTTTGCCCATCTTCATCATAATCAGCCAGCACTTCAAATTTATTACTCGTGTTACCTGAACCAGAAGAAGGAAAAAAGAAAACCGACAAATTTGTATCATAAGAACCTCTTTTGACTGAGCCAACAAAAAGATTTCTAGATCAAATATCAATTTGCGAAAGTCAGTGGAAAATGTCCTGCATGTCACAGATATCATGTTCTCGATCCAATGACATTCTACATTGCATGCACGCCACGAATCAAGATACATTGAATATTAAAATCTGATGTCGAAATGAACAGAGATCATACCTTCAACATATCTCCAGTGCTTCCTATCCGAAAGCAGCTTCCTAGTAGAGCGACTGCGAAAGTCCAAGATGCTAATGAAGCCCCACATACATCCCGACTGGTTCTCATAGCGAGCTGGGCGTCTATGGGATTTCTTTGCCATAACGAGGGCCTAATATGCTTTCTTGATTCAGAATTCTGAACTAGTACAGCCTCATGAAACCTGATAAACAGAGAAAAGAATTCAATCAAGTCCTGTTTTGGATTTGGCTTCAAGACAAGGCAGCTTCAAGTCTAGGAGACCATAAAAATATGGAAACCCCACAAAAGCACCAAAGAGGACCAAATATGGAATCCTAAGAAAGCCAAGGAACTAAAAAAAATCCAATTTGCAGACCATCAAATAACATCTTTTTAACAAGAACAAAAAGTTAAATGAGAAAAATAAAAAATGAAACCATGTTGAGTATTGAAATTAAACAGCTGCCGACAAACAAACCACAGCTAAATTAGCATCAAAAGTTAATTTCCTCTGAGAACAGACCAAGATCTCCTAATTTCTGGGTCCTATTAGCTGTATCATGATGATCAACATAACAAACACTTGATATTAGGCATATTTGCTGTGAAACACCAACTAATAAAATTCCTAGAGCTTTTATTTTTAACATGCAGACAAAAAAACCCAGAAAAGCAAAATAACCAGTTTTCTCTGCCCTTGAAAACCCATTAATGGTAAAATAAAATTGACCGACAAAAAGGAAAATAAATAAATAATTACAATCAAAACAAGTACCTGAAACGGAAGAACCAAACTCCGATACAGCCAAGAAGAAGAAGAAGAAGAATTGTAATATTTGTGAACAATATCGAATCCCAATTCTAATCCCAGAAGAGTGTAAAGCTGGAGATGCTAAAGCAGAATTGTTTGGTTGGCAAGGTATCAATCAAATTCCCCTTTTTTTTTGTTCTGCTTCTCAACAATCACAATCGCTCACGTTTCTTCAAAACAGAGACTCATCAAAAATGAAAAATCAAAAACCTTCTTCTCTTTTGATCGTTAAATTGAAGAAACCCAATTCAATTCAGTCGTCAATGCTGTGAATTAACCAACAATCAACCAAAATTTGGAAGCACATTCGATAATTCCAATAATTATTCAGTGACAATTCTGTGAAGAAGAAAATGAAATTTGGAGGTAGGTGGGTATCTTTTGACAGGCAAAAAGTGAGAAATAGTAGCGCCGACCCACGATTTTTTAGAAGGTGGAATCGTCTGCCATTAAAGACTGGAGAAAGTGGAGGAAGAAAAGGGAAGAGAAGAGAGAGAGAGATGGTAAAGTGAAAGATTTACAATGACAACAACAGCAATAACAATAGTGGAATGTTGGATGACAACAAGGAAGAAGAAGAAGAAAAATAGGTGACAGTTGGGGCTCAATTGGTGGGACCCATGCTGATGCTGAAGCTGAGGAGAGACCTCATCACCTATTTCTTCTTCTTCTTGGTGACAAATAGTCTTCTTTGGGGAAGGAAAATGGTTTGGAGCCTGTTTGTTAACCTACTTTTTCTTTCTTCTTTTTTTATTTAAAAAAAGTGGATAAAAAAAGTGATTATAAGGAGAATCAAGCTCCTTAAAGTAGCTAATATTTGACGGAAGAGGGATCTCTGCTGCTCAGAAAGAGCTCTTGCATTAACAATTGTAGGTGGTTTTTTCAGTCCTCTGTCAAATCCCAGAGCTCAATCCTGAGCATACATTGGAAACTACCGAGCTGGAGTAAGGTAGGGGCATAGTGAATTTTCCGGTGGAGGCATAGAGATCATAAAGAACACCAACGACGAAAGAACTCTACTGGACCGACACTGACACAAAAGCTAGGGGAGCGAATAAGATTAGATGCCCCAATAGTCATTAGACAAAAAATTGTTAATCGATGCGTTAAGAACTATTATGATCAACCTTATATTGCAAACCGAAATGACTTTTACTCCTAGCCCAAAATTAAGTATCAATAATGTATTATTAATTATTTTCATTTTCATTTTTCTTCTTTTCATAACTTTGTACTTCTTTTGATTCTTTTTTGTCATAATTTTTTTTTTTATCTAACTTCTTTTAAACTATTTTTCTAAACAACTATTTCAAGCACTTTTAAATTTCAAGTAGTTATCAAAAAAAAATTCAACTAGATTTGCCAAACAAGCAATTAGTCATGGTGATGTGCTTTTTCTATATTTTATTTTGTCATTTTTGGTGCTTATTCTAGTAGAGATAGATAGATACAGAAAATGTTGTACCTCAATGAGGAATGATACACTACAAAATTGTCATATTGATAGTTACATGTTATTTTGTCATTTATTGGTAAACAAAGATAAAATGGTAAATTATTAAACTGCTGTTTTAGTTTAGCTAACCATCAAATTATCATAGTATTAGTTTAGGGGGTGCTGTGGACCCAACTTTTATTCTATTTTTTATTACTTTGTTAATTAAAGTTTTATTTTTTTTGTCTTTATCTCGTGATTTAAATATACAGAGAAGAAAATGAAAAGCATGAAAATTGAAAGATATATGACCATTGCTGCACAAGTGCCAATTTACATAACACAACACCCAAATAAACCTAACCCATATGGAATAGAATATAGCCATTTTAGGATTTAAAAAAAATACAAAATCGTAATGAATCAAATAGATTTAATTTTGATTTTGATTTTTTTATACGGTTCCATTTATCATTTATAAATGAAATGCACCACTAAATATGTATTACATTTTGATAAACATAAGGAAACAATAAAATTAAGCGATAGATTACGATAAGATAACTCTCATAATCTTTGCGGAAGATAGGATATAAGTTTTTTTTGACTCGGTTGCACATTATTTTTTGTAATTAGTTATAATGTATCAAAAAATATTTATATCCTTAGATATATACTATTATGTAGAAAAAAATATAACAGATATATAATAATAAGTTTTAGATATATACTATTATGAGGTTTTTTTTTTTGGTACACCTATTATGAGTTATTTGATTTCATATAATTTTTTTAATAGGACATGATTATGGTTTTCAATTTTTTTTTTTTTGAATAGTTTTGTGGACAAAATTCAGCATTTTATTTTTTATTTTAAAAAAAAGTTGAGCTACACAATAGGGACAACTCTTCCCTTTTAACCCAAACCCCACCCCTCCTGACGCAATGAGATTTGAATCCACGACCTCCTACGTGAAGATGTGTGTCTTGACCATTGCGTCACCCCTTAGGAGCACAATTCATCATTTAAAAATCTGGTTTCGTAAAAATCAATAGTTTCATGTTAGTTAATGAGTTTTGAAATATGAGTTGTTACCGTGGTATTATAAGTCAAATATTGACGTAAAATCAGTCAGCATTTAATAATTTGGTTCCGCAATTCATTGCAATTTATTTTACCATGGTATTATAAATCAGATATTGACGTAAAATCAGTCTATACACACATAAGAACAAACAAATTTTCCATTGTCGGGGTCAAAAATTAAATCTACTATTTCTGGTTTTGAAAGAAAAGGCGAAAGCGATTACGAGTTTAATAAGATAAATATATTAGAAGAGGAAATTGTTGTAAAATAAATAATTAAAAATGCACCTTTTAGCTTTGCTTAATAAGAAACCTAATTAGGCTCTCATCAATATTGACTGGGTGGGTACACTTTGTCTAAATACAATGATGATAATTTCAAATATGCTTAGCCCTCCATGGGAGACTATTCTCACAATCATGAACTCAATTTATCCATTTTAAATTTTATTTTGCTTTTGACACACTCATACACAATGTGTATCCCAAGAGTCAAAATTAAGAAGTTGTTGTTATAGAATGGGCTGGCAATGAATTTAGGATGCAAAATTTTAAAAAAATGAATCCAACATGTACTATCATTTATAGAAAATCACTTGAGTAGATATATGTTGGTAATGTTTAATATGTTGTTTATGCTCATTTTTTATCTTGGTCATCCAAAAATCATGCACTCTCCTAATCATTTGAACCTCTTACCATCTCTTATTTGGGAGCCCACGAATACATTAAGGCATCGTTTGGTTTGAGGAATCTCAAATACCATAAAATGAGCATTTTACAGAAATATAGATTACAAAAATGTAGGTTTCTGGAAAGTTAATAATACAATGTTTGTTTAAATAGTATTAAGTTTGGAATAAATGAATAAAAAATCAAATAGGTATAAAATAAACATTTTTGCAATATGATTTCAATGATGCTTTCACTGTGTATTATTACGAGCATAATTCAAGTAATGTAGCTGCTACACTAATGACATAAATTCAAGTTAAAAATATAAATAAATGTAATATTTGTTTTTAATATAGAATTTTATACTTTCGATACACTTAAAAAATGATTTATATATATATACACACACATTGATATTAATATATAAAATTATATTATTTTCTAATCAAGATGAATTACATATATGTAAAAAAAATGAGGGTGAATAACTTATTACTTTATTATATTGTATAAGTATGTGAATAAATGCATAGAATATGTAAAATAGTTAGGAAAAAATTAGGGACATAAATGTCACTCAAGAATCCATATACTAGGAAAGTTGACATGAATCCAGAATACCACCTATGAGATGATAATTTACTTTCCGAGTTTAGGGGGGATTTTGGATTCCATGAATTAATATTGGGTTAATTAGTTGTCTCCCCTGGACTGGATTTTATTTTGGTTTTAGCCCTTGTCCTCAAACTCGTATGGTTTTGACCCTTAAAATTCTTATTTTTTTTTATTTAAGCCCTCTTAA
>JAYMSZ010001226.1:0-15086 GCA_036897665.1 Pelargonium citronellum | reverse complement strand
CTCTCTCTCTCTTTATATATATATATATATATATATATATAGTACGCAATTTTATGATTACCAAAATAAAATATCATCTATATGAGTCAAAGGATAAAAATTGATGGTTCTAATTCTAGAAGCCATCATTCTAAATATCATAGTATTAATCCTCTTTATATTTGGAAGACAGAAAGTGTTGCCTGGAGACTGGCATACAGAAAGACTGCATTGCAGTACATGCATTTACTGCATGCTTGTTTTCTTTTGTAATTTTAATTGTAGTTTCCTTTTTTTTATAACCCTCATAGCTTAAAAACCCAATGGTCCTATATATGTGCCGCATCTTGCGCCATTCATAGCACTGATCTAAGATTTATTACCATTAAGTGCTAGAAGTATATGATAACACATATACACATGGTTCAGCCTTAACTGTTTGAATTCTCGTACAATCCACTTTTCTTCCTCATTCAGACACATCTACCAGATATACAAGAGAGCTTGATGATCCACTTTCTGAACTAACTAATTTGTAACTTGCCTCTCCAATTTTGTCAAAATTCTACTTTAGTTCACCAATCTAGGAATACAAAAGGCCCAAAATTTGAAAAAAGTTCATTAGTTCTTTGTGCTTTATTAAGATCTCCAAACACACTCGAAAAAATAGAAAAGAATGAATTATCGATAGATGTGCTTTATTAGCTCTCTTGAATGCCTAACACTTTAGAAGGCTGTCAGTTGAGGTCATTATGTCTCCTAATCCCTTTAGCTAATGTCAACATCCATACGTTATTTGAGCTATAAATAAAAGAGTAGAAAAGAAAACAAATAAGAACACACTAAAAGACTATATAGCAAGTTGACAAGATGATTTCATCCACAAGAATGAGGTGCTAACATGCTATATCGTGTCCATACGAGAATGCACACTTCTCAAGCACAGAGTTAAAGAAGATAAATGAAAAGAGCACATTAAAGACTATAAATACAAACACATACACGAATATGTAGAGATTAGACTATAAATACAAACACATACACAAATATGTAGAGATGGATTCCTGAATAAATGGTCTAGAAGAAACACAATCAGTATTGTACTTACCTCATAGAACCAAATCTGAGAAAGCCCAGCAATTCTGCATAAAGATTTTCCTTGCCAGATTTTCTGATGGTCTGTAAAACTGTATCATTGCCTTCTAACTTCTCAAACATCAAAGAAACTAATGCCTGCCAGGAACGCAAAACAAAGGAAAGGATTCATTTAACTATAGTAGAAGTCTCTCCAGCAAAACCAAATTTTCCCTCCCCGAATGTCAATTTCGAAAACCAAAGCAAGGGAATAACTAAAAAGACAGAATTTTTACAATCAATTGGAAGCAAAGATGACAATGCGAGTAAGGAACAGCGTTAAGTTATAGGGGGAACCTTGTCAATATTGTTCTTTTCAAGGAAAAGTTCATTTTCCAGCCAAGCTATGCATGTAGGCCAACATGATTTCTGAACAACATTGTCAAAAACTGCCAACAAGTCTTCCATTTTAATGGTAGCAGCATTTCCCAGGCTACTATTAACCTATAAAACATTATGAAATCTTTACTCAGCAAAATGTACAAATAGTACTAGGGACTCTGAGATGAATTAGAGATTCATATGCCAAGATAGAATGAGAATTAGTTCAAAGAATCAGGAAAGGAAATATCTGAATCATCATTCACCTATGTAATCAACTACGATTATCTACTCAAGTTCTTGATAACGGCTGACCAAGCCAAGCAGTCAACAGGCACAATAGAGACAAATTGTATATAACTAGTAAGCCAAGCCAAAGCCAGCATTTGCTAGTTCAGAATTTGATCAGCATTGTTGTGTAACATTAGGGCATTGTGTTGGCAAAAATAGAGACATATTGTAAGTTCAGAATTAAATCAACATTATTGTGTAGCATTAGGGCATTGTGTTGGTCTAATTGTGTGAACCTGGTCTAGTTATATAGTTAATTTGTGAAGCAGGTTTGCATGCACCTTGGTTGATAAATGAAAACCTAAGTTTACAATGGTGGTGACAAAAATTACAGAATATAAGTAATTAAAATCGATCTAGAAAAGTTCAAAATGCATATAGTTAATATAAAGGTAATGGCATGTCCAGAAGTATGTCTAATCATTGCTTTAAAAGTACAAGACTACCTAATATGAGCACTTTAATTACTTTCTGGTAGTTTATGAGAAAGCTAGTAGGTGACATAGTTTTGAGCAGATAATATATTGTTCTTGACTTATTTCTTTTTCTTCCCTTGGCTTGAATTATGTTCTAATTAAATTGTGTGGGACTGGTTCAGTGAGTGTACTCCATAGCATAAGCATGAGTTGCCATCCAGGAAAGAATACATGCATGTATACAAAAACTATGCAAAGTAATCATAACACAAGGAAATAAAACAGATAGTGCCTACCTCTTTCTCAAGTTGCTGAAAGGCAGCCAGAAGCAATCGGAACCTTGGACCCTCAGCAACAGCATACAAACTCAAGGGTCGCTTCACATTTTGTTGATCAGATTCAAGGACTCTTTTACCCAGTTTACCAGCCTGTTCCATGGCATCTTGAGAGTCCAAAATTTTGGCTCTCACTATATCCCATGCATATTTTGGGTTGACCTGACCATCATTCCTGGCATCACTGAAATTTGGTGGAGAAAAAGTCATGACAGCTCAAGAAAGGTGCTCTCCTTTTTCATGGCAGCAAAATAATTTAATCATTGATGTAGAAGGGAAACAACATTCTAAAACTTGAAATCTTCCATATGCTTACCCTTACCTACCAGAGGAGGTGGTGCTTTCAGAGTCTATTTGTTCGGTGGAGATGTTCTTCTGAGAAACTACATAAGACTTCTGACCCGGAATTACTCCAGCCATGTACGTAAGAAAAATACTGGCCATGAGGAGCACTTGATCAACAACAGGTACCCACTCCGAGGCTGTCACACCGTCAGAGTTTACCAAAGACCCCAAGCAACTACATGCCAAGGAAGTTTCTTTGAGACAAGGACTTACTTTCATATGTGGTGCACCAGAAACACTAAGGTGTGACGTTTTCCGCGTTGAGGACTGGAAAACTTTAGAACTTCCATACTCATACTTTCTACAATGAAATAGATAGATAAAATATGAGTACATTAACACCATTGCCAATATTTAAGTTGTAATGGTTTGCATGATATATCAGCATTCGGTGCCTTTGAAATGGCAACAAAATCCTGAAACTACAGTAACAATCAATGCAATGGGAATTTCTTTATCTGCTCGGCAGGTAAATAACTATTTGATTTGGTGGATGCCTTTCATTTTTCAGCATGAATAAACAACTAAAATCTAAGATATCACATTTTTGTTGATTATAACGTAAATACCGATTAGCAACTTGAGATGCACATAAGTTCTGGTTCCAATAGTCACGTTGGTATATAGATCGGCTATTTTCAAATCAACCAGTAAGTCATAAGATGAAGGACAGCAGAACAAGTACGAGAAGAATACCTTTGCCGTGCCCTGAAACAAGAACTCCGCCACGGCATAAGTCCTCTCCCATTGATGCAATTGCTCGGAATATGCAGCTTCATAGACACCGGCGAAGCTATATATTCTCCCATTGGCAACATTCTCAAATCCCACGCTTCAATCAACACATTGTCCACCTAACAACTACACTAAAAAGACTCCAAAACACTCCTAGCTCCAACCAAAAGTCCGACACAACATATATAAGCAAGTAATCAACCTGCAACCCAAGTGAATATCAATGTCACAACAAAATACATAAATAAATCACAAAATCATAAATCTCCATAACAATAGTAAATATGACGTGGATTCTACTCAACTTAGTCAACTACAAACAATCTAACACCCACAGTAACAGTAATTTGTGGACACTAACACTAAATTCACAACATTATACTATAGATGGAAGATCAAGTACCTAACAACTACACTGAAAAGACTCCAAAACACTCCTAGCTCCAACCAAAAGTTCCACACAACATATATAAGCAAGTAATCAACCTGCAAACCCAGTGAAGATCAATGTCACAAAACCATAAATCACAAAACCATAAATCTCCATAACAATTGCAAATATAACGTTAATTTCACTCAACTACAAACAATCTAACACGCACAAGAGCAGTAATTTGTGAACGCTAACCCTATATTCACAACATTATACTATAGATGCACGTAACTGACATGGAAGATCAAGTACGTACTCACAAATGCGATAACAGATAAAGGAGCAGAAGAGCAATGCGAGAGATAGGGTTTTGTGAGAATGAGAGATTGGAAATTGAAAATGGCGATGATTGGAATTGTGCTAACCTTGTTTTTCACGTCAATCGCTCTCAATCTCTCTTCGTCATCGTCGATGCAACACTGGAAGTGGTGAGTTTTGGTCTTCTTTTTTGGTAGACAGAGCGAGTTAAGGCCGAGTCAAGATTCGAGTGAGGTTCGATTGGGAGTGTTTGGTGTTGAGCCGCCTAAGCCCCATTTGGGCCCTTTTGAACCCTATCCCTAAAATGTGGAGGAGAAACAAATATTATTGGGCCTCTTATGTTCCATCGGGTGGGTGTACTATGAGTGACTGCGACTATTTTTATTTTTTTATTTTTTTTATAACCAACGGAACATCATAGTCGAAGTAACAATGTTTCTCACTCTCTTTGTGAGCGTCACCCTAACCCCACCCTACAAATTTCACCCCATACCGTTGCCAAGGAGGCTAAAACTTGAGATCTTAGAGGAAATCTAAAGTGGTATTAACCACTTCACCCAACAATCGTCGGAGCTTGTTTGGTAAAATGATATGAAAGTAATAAATGATTTTATCGGTAAATAAGGATCTAGAAGGAGGTTGAAAAGAAATTTTGAATAACAAGGTTGTTTGATAAAATGATATGAAAGTAATGATATTATTTTGAAATGACTAAAATGTCGTTTAATGAGCAAAGAATATAAAAAAATAATTATTTTGCTTGGCCCTTTTTCTATGTAGTTAAACCTAATATGTGATTATAGACAAATATGGTATCATTTGACTATGTGGTCGACCTTATTTGTCTATAGTCGACCCTCATATGTGATTATGGTCAAACACTATGTCATCTAACTATGTGGGCGACTTCCTATCCTAATCTTGTTTTATGGTCGACTATCATTTGTCCGTGGTCTATATTCTTTGTCCAACGGTCACCTCTGATTGCTCAATTGCTGATCTTTACTTGTCAGTGGTCATCATTAGTCTGTCATTTTCTTTCTCTATGGTCGACTCTCTTTGGCATTCTCTTACTGCAATTTTTACTTTCTCTACTCTTTGTTACATTGATTTGGAGCTTGAGGCTGGTGCAAAAAGTGGATCAAGAGGATGACAAGTATTTTGAGTGGAAATTTTACACATGAGCTACAATAACTCCCACATGAGCCTCCCACATTTTGAGGGAAAAGCTCACGTGAGAGTGATAGTAAAAGCTTGGAAGTCGATGCTACGATAACCCAAGAATCAAACATTTTTTAAGTCCAATGTCTATCGAACTTGATTATGCAGGAGGGAAGTAGTGTTACAGTTAATTTTTTTTCCGAAAAATAAAATACAATTCAATGATAATGTTTTTTTTTTTTTTTGGGCTGCCCACACATTTTATCTAGTTGGGCCAGTCTTTAATGGACTGAGTTTATGAACGGATCGAGTGATCCAATAGAGCTCTCAATTCGGGTCACCCGTCACCAACATAACCGACCCCCAAAACTGGTCCATTTAACAAAAACCCTAGTAACCATCATCAAGCTCCTCTCTTCTCTTCTTCAAATTTCAACTAAACCCTACCAGAAGGGAAATTTTCCCAATTCCTCAGCTTCTGGAGCTTCTCCGGTAACTTTTCGCCACCAGTTCTTGCTCAATCTATAAACTTGTCTGTGTTGATTATGAACTCATTTGTGAAACATTCAGCATCTGTGATAGCTCTGAATTTCATAACCTGCTGACAGTTGATTTTTTATTTTTTTTGTTTATTTGTTTGGTGTGGTGTTTTTATCTATAAATTTCTGATAATTATTGCATAAAAATCTAATTTTGCCATCAAATTTGTTAGGAAAACATAATCAAAGATGGTGAAGAAGAGCAAGAGTAAGCAATCTTATCTGTCTATGTTTTTATTGGCAGCATTGTTATTGGTGATTTTGTTTTGTTTTTTGAATTGTTATGTAATCTAAATTATTTGCATCATTGTTAATGGTAATTTTGTTGTTGTAGAGAGCAAGAGTAAGAGGATTACATTGAAGCAGAAGCACAAGGTTATAAGGAAGGTCAAGGAGCATCACAAGAAGAAGGCCAAGGAAGCGAAGAAGCTTGGCTTGAACAAAAAGCCCAGAGTTGAGAAGGACCCCGGCATTCCCAATGATTGGCCATTCAAGGAGCAAGAGCTCAAGGCTCTTGAAGAGCGACGGGCTCGTGCTCTCGAGGAATTGGAGCAAAAGAAAGCAGCTCGCAAAGAGAGGGTATAGACTTTAACTAAATTACTGTTCAGTTGTCATTTATTGTCGTCCATGCTTATTAAAAGTTCGGGTTTTTAGTAGCTCAATAAAATTTTACAGTTGAACAAGTTATAATGCTGCTATGCAAATCAGATGTTGGCTATCATTGTCCATGTTTTGAATGTTGCTTCTCGTTTCCAATATGCAGTACTTTTGTTCTTATGCCAAATTACTTTTTGTTCTTTTGTTGTTTATAGGAATTTATTTGCTTTTGTAGGCTAGAAAGAGGAAATTGGGGCTGCCATTGGATGATGATGTAGCTTCCTCAAAAGAACAAGAAAATGGTGAGGGGAAAGGTGCCGATGATTCATTTGGAGTTGGGAAAATCAGGGGTAAGTATCAGTTTTGTCTTAGTGAAGATGCATATTGAGTTTACGTCTTACTGTTTTTGACATCACTTGACTGCATACAGATAATTCTGAGAGAGCTTTCTACAAGGAGTTGACAAAAGTTATTGAGGCATCAGATGTTATTTTGGAAGTCCTTGATGCCCGAGACCCACTTGGTACCCGTTGTGTTGATATGGAAAAGATGGTGTTGAAGGCGGGTCCAGATAAGCATCTTGTGCTTCTTCTGAATAAAATTGGTATATTTCTGTCTCTTCAGTTTATAACCATTTTTGTTTTATAGCTGCCCATAGAAATTCCGGTAATTTTCAATGAATCTGAGATATATTGTGTGTATAACTTTTAGTATATAACACAACAATAAATAGAAAGTGTAAAGGCCCCAACTCTTGTTAGACAAAAGTTTAACTGTGTGATATCATTTTATTAGGTAGATACTGAAATTTTCTTTCATTACTTGTGCACCTTTGCTAATTTTGATTGGTGATTGTATATCAGATCTTGCACCTCGAGAAGCTGTGGAGAAGTGGCTTAAGTATCTTAGGGAAGAATTACCTGCAGTGGCATTTAAGTGCAGCACCCAGGAGCAGAGATCAAACTTGGGGTGGAAATCTTCCTCTAAAAAGCCAAAGGCAAAACCAAGCAGTCTGCTGCAAACGAGTGATTGTCTTGGAGCTGAAACTCTTCTAAAATTGCTGAAGAACTACTCTAGAAGCCATGAGGTATTGTACATCTCTTTGGGATGATTTCATCTATAATTAATTCAATGTAGCTTCCAAAGTGTTGGTATGATATCCTTATTTTTCTTTGTTATTAAGACATTTATGGTGTTGAGTTTTTCCTTCCTATGCGATTTATTAAGAGTATGTGTTCATATTCATATTCATGTGTTTTTATTTAATTGTCAGCGATATTAACTCTCAACCGAGCAATTGGTTGAGAAATTCCATATCAAGTTGTTCTGATTGATAGCTACTACTAGTCTGGCTAAATTTGAATTGCATATTATGATATTGGATGGGCTTTAGCAAACTGTCAATAATTCACATTTATATTAATTTGTCCGTATTAACAATATGTTTGTATTTTTTTGCTACAATGTCTGTACTGTTGTCTCTGTCTGAAGTCAGAACTACGGATTTGTAATTATCTTTCTTATTATTGCTAGTATTGAACTGTTATGTCCTTCATATTTTGCAGATTAAGAAGTCAATTACAGTGGGTGTTATTGGCCTGCCTAATGTTGGCAAGAGTAGTCTCATCAACAGTTTAAAGAGATGTCATGTCGCCAATGTTGGCGCTACTCCTGGATTGACACGATCACTGCAAGAAGTTCAGTTGGACAAGAATGTCAAATTGTTGGATTGCCCTGGAGTTGTAATGCTTAGATCTGGGCCGAATGATGCATCCGTAGCTCTTCGAAACTGCAAAAGAATTGAGAAGTTAGATGATCCAGTAGGTCCAGGTATAAAAAACCTCATAATCAGAACTTTTTGTGTGTAGTAATTATCAATTTATCATATTTTTTGTTTGTTTCTCATGGCTTTCAATGCGGGAGTATAATATATGTAGTTACTCCAGCTTCTGTTTCCATACCTACTTTTCCATATTAACATTGCTTGTTCGTGGAAATTACAGTGAAGGAAATTCTCAAGCTTTGCCCTGCAAAACAGTTGGTAACGCTGTACAAGATCTCTGCCTTTGAGTCAGTGGATGACTTTCTGCTTAAGGTAGCTACTGTTAGGGGCAAGCTCAAAAAGGGCGGTATCGTGGATATTGAAGCTACTGCAAGAATTGTTCTGCGTGACTGGAACGAGGGTATGTATTTGTTAGCATCTTTGCAAACAATAATATCCTTATAGCAATGATCTGGATAAAACATATAAATGGAAGAGAATTCAAATTTATTTGACGTGCTTCAGGTAAAATTCCATATTACACCATGCCTCCAACAAGGAATCAAGATGAACCTTCGGAGTCAAAGATCGTTTCAGAACTTGGGAAAGAGTTCAATATCGATGAAGTTTACAGTGGCGAATCTTCATTTATTGGAAGCCTCAAGTCTGTTGAGGATCTTAATCCTGTTGAAGTCCCTCCTAGTTGCCCTCTCAATTTCGATGAGAATATGCTAGAGGTTCGTTTTGTCCCAATCACTCTAGTATTAGAACTTCATTACCGTGTTGTGAATTATTTAGCCTAAATGTTTGCAATTTGTCAATTGATGCTCAATGCTTTTTTGTGCCATTTTAAAATCTGATCCCTATTTGTGCTCTCAGGATGAGGCACAACCCGAAGACAAGTCTGGTGATGATGCAGATGAGCCCATGGGAGGCGAAAACGACGATGCAGGCCAGACCAAGGCAAAAACTGGGACCGCCAAGCAAAATGAGAAGCTATTTACAGCAGATGGCATACTCAATCCAAAGATGAAGGCGGCGGAGAAGAAAAGGAGGAAAAAGGAAAAGTCAGCCTCGGCGGAGGCTGACATGGACAACGACGATTATGACTTCAAAGTGGATTACTCTAAGAAAAATGCTGACATGGACGTTGGCGATGATGAAACCGGAGAGGATGGCAAAGGGAAGCAAACTATCGGAGAGGTGCCAATGTCGGGTGTTAACTTCGATCTAGTAGATCAGTGATAGGAAAAACTGGAGAACCATGACCTGAAACTGAAACTGCCTCTTATTTTAAGTTTTGGGTCAATACCATGTAGTGTATTTTCAACTGTTTCCACAGGAAAATTTTGATCCAATATGAATTTCTTTTGTTGTTTACATATACTATATTAGACAAAAAAAAAAATCTGTATCTGAAATTTTATATACTCTCCGTCCTGAAATAAGTCCACTTTCTCTTATGATCTGTTGATACAGATCATAGCAAAACACTAGTTGGATACTTGGATTTAAGATAATGTGGAGTTCAATTGAAGTTGCTCGTGGATTGGTTGGGTCTTCCCGTTGATCGTGCTGGCCAGGAACGGGCTGGGAATAGCCTCCTCGCAGGGCCTTGTTAAGATTCTATTGAAAAACCATGAACAAATAACCCAATGGTAGTGGCGTAGTTGACAACACAAGCTGCGTGAGTGGAAAGAGAGCGCTTGCGTTCGATCCCCGTTCAACACACCCTTGAAAAGAGGGATGAGATTTAACTGTGACTTACCATCAAATGAGGTTTACTTTGGGTGTGGTAAAACGGCTTAAAGGTGTCAATCGTGAGTTTGAGAGCCCGCTTAGGAACCTCATAGTTTAGACAAAAAAACCATGAACAAATACAATTAACTTTTCTAGAAAATGTTCACCAAAACCTTGAGGACATAGTTTGCTGATCTCTTCCTTTGGTGCTCAAATGCAAAATATATGCAGTTTCCTTCTAAACCCATCTTTGCAGCTGCATCTACTGACATCAATTTGCAACTTGTATTGTCCAAAAACACTGTCATTCCCCCATGAATCTATTAGCACTCACCTCTTCCCGTTCTCAAATGGGACAGATCCAGAGTTTTTATTACGTGGGAACCAAGTATAAGAACACAAAATTTGTTTGTATTTAACAAACTTCTAATATTATATTATTTTTATGGAGAGATTCCAAGTGCAACTATACCAGAAAAATAAGGATATGCATACTTATCTTATCTCCAAATTTTAATTAATTATCAATATTGAGATGTAAATTATAATTAGTCAAACTCATAATTGGCAGCAAATACTCACAAACTAATGAAATTTGTTAAAGGTGCTTTGACATATTTTGCTTCGATGGTATTTGTTTTTCGAAAAAAGTTTAAAGATACATTTTATATTGGCGACATCAACATCACGACGAAAAGCTCGGCCTTGAGACTTTAAGTTGAATTTCTTTTTGAAGTGTAGCGAAGATATGATATAATTAATATATTTTGATTTAGAAACAATGTAGAAAGGGTGAGGGTGGTTTAAATAAAATTATGATATAATATAAAGAGTAAATTTGTAAAAACATAATACATAATTTTTTTTATAATAGAGGAATATATATATTTTTTTGGACAAATCACTCGACAACACATTCCACTTTATAACAAATTTTATTTTTAAATGTATATTTTTGTCACATTAGCAATAGCATCACATAAATATTTAAACTAGGCCTAAATTATAGTAGCCGCCAGTGGCATGCCCTGGCCCAAGAAAACCCCAAATATCACTAGAAAAAATAGGCCCTAGTAGTGAGAGTGGGTAGGTCAAAGCTACCAAAACACAGAGCAATAAAGGGAAAGAGAAAGCAGCAATTTCTTCAAAGGCAAGAAACCAATATATAGTAATTTATTAGCATATATTTATTTCAATTCCAATTTTCAGCTATTATGATCAACATTCTGTCCAGTAAAAGCAATGGTTTTCAAAAAGTTATGTGCTTGTTTCACTACCAAGAGCAGGTCTTCTTCAGACAACACAGCACCAATATTGGCTAAGAAGAGTACTTTGTCTTCAAATACTTCTCTTCCTGAAGATCATTCCAGTGTTCCTCCTGATCTGTTGACACAAATTGAAGCAAATATCAGTTCAATACAAGACTATGTCGAGTTTGATTCAGTTCAAGATTCTATAGAGTTCAAACATATCATATCAAGGGCTAAACCTAAAAAACCTAAAAGGAAGTTGCTCGTGGATTGGTCGAGCGTTCCTTTCGATCTGCTAGGGTTAGTTGCAGCTAAAATCACTTCACTTGAAGATTATGTTCAGTTTGGCTTAGCATGCAAATCATGGCATTTAGTTTTTACAGCTTTTCTCAGTAACAAAAGCTTCGATCAGAGTCCGTGGCTGATGTTAGCAGAGAAGGAAGACGAAGAAAATTTGTCTTTGGTTAGCAGTAAGCGCTGGTTCTACAACCTAAAGAGTGGTCGGACGTTTCAGATTGAATTGCCGGAGATCAAGGGAAGGTGGTGCTGGGGGTCTCCGTTTGGCTGGCTCGTAACTTATGGACACGTCATTGACATGGAAGTTCGGCTCTTTAATCCTCTATCACGAGCCTCCATTCCTCTTCCATCCTTGTCAAGATTCTTCTTACCTCATCCAAGATGTCTACGTGCGCATAGGTCTAAATTCTACAAGATGGTTTTGACAGCAAGCCCTAACTTCCCTAACTGTTCGGTGTTTGTAATGTTCAACTCCTATCCCAAATTTTTAGGTGGCAACGATCTAAAACTAGGGTTTGCGAAACCTGGGGACTGTGTTTGGACCCCCATTGAAGTTCCTGGTAACTTGAATGATATTATATATTTCAAAGGAAATCTATATGCTTGTCGACAAGACGGAGGTGTTATGGTTTTGGACTCATCAAAACGGACATTTACATCAGCTGCAGATCCACCACATAGTATCTTTCAAGGATTAAGCCACAAATATCTTGTTGATTTAGGAGGAGCTCTCTGTCTAGTTGTTCGCCATTTGAGCTTTGAAACTCTACATTCCACTCAAAATTGCTTCCTAACTCGTCGCTTTGATGTTTACATATTTGATATGGACACACAAAAATGGTTTCCACACTGGCTATTAGGGGATTGGTGTTTGTTTCTGGGTTCCAACTATAGCTTTGCAGTACATGCTTCTGAACACCACCTAAGACCCAGTTGCATATACTTTACCGACGACAATTATACTAACTACCACATGAGTAAAGGCTCTGATATGGGAATCTACCATCTGGGGAAGCACAAATTGACATACTTTGTGCCATTTTCTAATCCTATTGAAAAATTAGCACGACCCCTTCCTATAACAAATGAGATGTTTTTTGAATACTCTGTGCCAGTTTGGATCAGGCCATCTCTACATTGAAAGTATGTTTTTCTTCCTAGATGTGTGAATAGTTCTTCTTAGTTATTATTCAGTTTGAAGTCAATTTAGGATATTTCCTTTTCATATTTATATAGTAGGAAAAGTATTTCTTAAGATTTGTATTTCTTAGTTTTAATATCTCTAATTATCTAGCATTTCCTAATTCTAATTTGATTGGATGACTACTCTATTGGAGTTTTTAAATTGTTCATGTATACGAGCAGGTTATGATTCAGGCCCTAGCTCGATTGTGTGTTGCCCCCATGTGGTCTCCGGTCCACATGCCAAAGCAAATCCCCACAATGGCCCGCATGTAGAAGATAAATAACTACACGTGAGGGGGAGTGATGAAATTAAAAGTCTCCAAGTGTGCACGTGTCGAGCCCACAATAAAAGTTGATGTGAGGTTCGCACACGAGAGGGGGTGGGGTGATGATAGTGGTGATAACTGAAAGCCCCACATCACAAAAAGATGAGAAATATAAGCTACATACAAAAGGTGAAAGTCAAACCCTAGCAAGATTGACATTATAGGCGTGAAAGCCCAAGCTAGCCCAATATGAGCCCAAGCTAGCCCAATATGATATATTTGAAATTTAACACATTAGAGTGAAAACCTAAGTAGTTTTTATTTTTATTTTTTACATCTTCCATTTATGCTCTGTAGGTACATCTTATGAATATATTTGCAAAAATTTATAACTTTATCTTTTAAATTGTGAATAGAACATGTTCCTCGAATTTTTGATATAATTAATATCTATAACATGAATGATAAATCGACAACACTTGTGATTTATGTGCCTATAGAACTTATACTTATTGAAAGGAATGATAGTGCTATGACAGAGATATCACATATTATAAGCGTCAAACGTACACTACCTGAGAGTACATAATCAACTATCACTTGACGCTCCCGAAATGGGTTTCTTGGTTGGATCTTCAGTTGCATCAGATGGCGTGGATGAGCCGTTGGTCATTGTGGGTGATGTGGCTGAACTCCCCCCATCAGGATTTGACAAGGTTGTAGCCTTGGGAACAAGTCCTTGTGCTTCCATGGCTTCACGTGCTGCCTTCTCCTTAGCTCTTTTGGCTCTTTCCAACACATCTTCCTGCATATAATTAACAAATTAAGTATATGCCTTCTCTAGCATGATACTTCAGCAGATACTCCGGGATAAAATCGTATCAGTATATAATAGGTTTTACATGATTTTTATGCATCTCAAAAGTTGCAACATCTCTATATCAAATAATGGAATCATTTGTTTCTACTTGGAAGAATCATGAGATATGAAGGCAGGTAGAGCATTCAATTCTAGTTCTCGTTCTACAAATGATGTACAATATCCTTCAAATGTTGATGTAGTGAATATTGTAGTGCCTGAAATCTCGAGTTTGTAACAGTGCTATTTAGATTTTATGTTCAAACGAAATATATGCAAACTTGGTTGCTAGGCCCAAACTAAACCTAGAAGGGAAGCAGCAAAGACAGGTCACTAGGCCCAAACCAAAGGCTTGACCTTATAGGTGGAGAGCCCAACTAGTATATCAAGTGGAAACAGACTTCACATTATTTCGATGTCAAATATTCATATTCTCACTATATGGGTAGAATTTTCTCGAAACAAAAACTACTTCCTCTTTTCATTTTAGAAAATGTGCTCAAGTAAGAAATCAGCAAATTGTGGAAAAAATTCAGTTCAAATTGCTCACTACCTGGAACTCTTGTACTTGCTTTTGTTGCTCTGCTTGCAACCGGCCAATTGTACTAAAAAATTCTCCCACTGCCGACTCAACGCGCTCATTAACTGCTTCCGCTAGAGCCTTTCCCAAGAAAAAAGCATCCAGAACCGTCCTGCTGTCACCGTCACCTGCAAATTCATCAGAACAATTAGTAAGAAAGAAAACGAATGTAGCAATTAGAACTCTGGCTGTTACAATATCAGAGCGATCAGTTTCCAATACAGAAAAACTTATCAGAGATTAAAAAAAAACCCTTTCATTCTTCAATTACCACTGCTTTTGCATCCCAGCCTGTTTAGGCCTACAGGACCCACGAAAAAACTTCCAATAAAAACACATGCGTATTTTGGCCCGGCCTGTTTAGGCCTACAGCTCTCATTGCCAGGTATAGTCGGCGGTTCCATTTCCCATCACTGTCCCCTTAATGCAACCCATGTCATGATTCTCCCGAGCCAAATGTACAATTCCACATAAAGGAAATGCTTCCCAAACTTTTTGATTAACAGCTCTCTCTCTCTCTCTCACACACACACACACAAACCACCCCATACAGAGAGGAAATCAAAACCCGAATTCTCTAATAACAACAAATGTCTCAATCTC
>JAYMSZ010001225.1:0-15086 GCA_036897665.1 Pelargonium citronellum | reverse complement strand
CGAGTCCCTGAGGATTCGATACTCGGACTCACTTGGAGTCCTATATTACTTGTCGACCCGGTATACTTGCCGCGGACTTAACAAGTTCAAATATATCCAAAAATGCACAAAAGGATATAAAAAACATCGCCAAACGGACCCCACGGGACCCCATTGGCCATTGATGCGCTACACACGCGTCCCACGCGCCAATGGACATGTGCCACATGCTAGCACACGTTGGTGGCCGCTCTCACGCTCCTTCATGCGCCGCCGCATGCCACCAACACCTCCAGAGCGAGTTGTCACATCATCAACACACGTGGCACCACGTTATCAAGTCTCGATAGAACTGCCATTCAATCTGCGCCACGTGGCGTTAGATAAAGACGAAAGAAGGTATGAGATGCACCATATTATGGTCTCGTCAACGGCTAATCTGAATGTGCCACGTGACAAGCTGAATGTGTGAAACAGACACGTGGCATCTTCAAAGCGCGAAGCCATCAGCGCCTTCACACCGGATTTCATATAGGAGACTACAATCCCTTAAAACAGCAGTTTCTTGTACTCATTATTCTTCTCTATTTTTCTACTCAATTCATGCTACTAACTGGAATGACCCATGCCCAAGCACAAGCCATGCTTCTCCCAAGCCCAGTCTAAATCAAGACATCAAAATCTTTAAATAAGGAAATGCAGTAACAGTAGTGTGTGGAATGATTTGTGTTATGTTCTTCTTCCTTCTTCTCATATGTACTTGCTTCGGTGTGCTTCTTCTCTATCGATGCTTTTCATATCGGATTGCTTTTCTTGGAGCCTAGCCGAGCTAGAATGGTGCTACGTGTATTAGCTGATGCAATTTGTGATGATTGCTTAGCTTATATCCCTTTGTAGTTTTCTTTTGATTGAAACATTAGTCATGAAAGCTATTTGTTGAGGCTAGATTCCCTGGTGTTGTTTGTTAATTGTTAAGTTTCTATTTCATTATTGCTGTGTTTCTATATACTTGAGTGTGCAAGGTCACTGTAAATGGTGCTTTCATTGTCCTCTCGCCCCGTGAATGACGAGTATAGCACGATGATTTGTTTGATTAAAGAAATAAAAGCTGATCTCGCATTGTTTCGACAACAATCGCAGGAAAGAGAGAAAGCTTGGATACACAAACTAGAGTTGTTGAAGTTAGATCAAATAGTGGTCCATGTTCGGAGGTTGTTTGGGTGCAGTTCACAAGGCGTCAATGATGAAATCTTGGCTGATATTCATAATCTCTTCGATGAGAATCAGGACAAGATTACTACAAACACATTGGGGCCTCAAATTATTCTTAAGTTGAAGATAGAAAGGAAAACTCGAATTCATAAGCTGAAAGATATTGTAGTATCAGTGTTTGAGTTTTGGAAGTTGATGGATTTTCCACAACAAGAGTTGTATAACTTTTCAAAGATCACTTCTATTGTTCGATGTAATAATGGAGCAAACGAGGGTGGGAGTTCATTGTGAGAATGGTTGATGTTTGGGACAATTTGGAACCATGTCATTGTTCCATGTAGTGGCTGCATTTTTCATGAAAACGATTAGGTTCAAGAAGCAGGATTGGAAAGGAAAGGGGACATTAGCTCTACAAATTCGGTAAATTGGATTAATGAGGTGGAAAGTGCAATTCATAGTTGCAATAGAAACGAGAAAACTGGTGGTGTTAACTGGCTGCATATGAGAAATTTTTGGGGCATAATATACAAGCCAATCGTGGAAAAATTGAAGAAACTCTATGAGTTTTCTGTTATGGAATTGTTTCGGAGAGTTGAGGTTGTGAGAAGAAAGAATTGGGAGTTAACAAATATAAAATTGGGGGATGGAATGAATGAGAATGCACGATTCCCTAATCAAACAAATGATGCATGGTATGTTACTATTGTAAGTGTGTATGGTGATGGGCTTTGGGTGGCTATTCTCCAGACTACTTCAACTATTGCTCTTGAAGTTGGTGATAGTGCAACTTCCAATTATGTCTGGATTAAGAATAAAAAGACCAAAGCTGTGTATGAGATATTATGGAGTGGTTCGTATTTCAATTTTGACAATACAAAAGCATGGGTCCTTCCGTTCATAATAATAGATCAGGTCTCAGCTAAAGTAGAGAGACTCTCTAAACTTAAAACTAGCATAATGAAGGAACTTGTCATGAAAAGGAGGTTAGAATGGGAGGAAATATGCATAATGACCCATATTGCACCTGATGCGAGTACAAAATCTGAAAAACCCTTGGCTGATAGATCTTTACTAGATATAGTTGGTTTCAAGCTGCATGGATCACATGTTGATGATCTTGGATATCAAAGTGAAGGGTGGACAACTACTTTGCATGGAAGCAGTGGCAGATTTACATTTGGTACAACCATTCTTGATGTCATTATCATGTGTTGGGATATGACTACATACAGGGGAATGAAGTTAAGAAATTGGGATTTGTAGCAAGGGGGCTAAATGGAAAGAGTACAAAGTTGATTGTGCTACTACAACTTATATTGTTATATGAAATTGTTTGGAGTCTTCCTTAGCATACACTCGGTTGTACTTGAGAGAAATCTTTAAGCATATCAACCATGGGACCCAGTATCAAATGACATAATGGTTGAGACAACAATTGTCACAACCTTGAGGACAAAGTTGTTTTGATTGGAGGATATTGGAATGACCAGGCCCAAGCCCAAATCAAGACAAACAAAATCTTTAAATAGGAAAATGCAGTAATAATAGGGTGTGGAATGATTTGTGTTTTGTTCTTCTTCCTCCTTCTCTTATGTACATGCCTCAGCATGCTTTTTCTCTCTCAAAGCTTTCCACATCGGATTGCTTTTCTTGGAGCATAGCCGAGCTAGAATCGTGCTACTTGTATTAGCTGATGCAATTTGTGATGACTAATTACCTTATATTCCTTTGTAATTTTCTTTTGATTGAAACATTAATCATGGAAGCTATTTGTTGAGGCTAGATTCCCTGGTGTTGTCTGTCAATTGATAAGTTTCTATTTCATTATTGCTGTGTTTCTGAACTTGAGTGTGCAAGGTCACTCCATTGACCCAATATCTCAATAAATATAAATAAAAAATATTACAAAAATGAAATCAAAATTTTACCCGAGAAAGAGCTTATATTTAGTTGTTTTTTAACCAAAGGGAGGATGTTCCTTTTATAAACCGGGCAATCCTTCTCTATCAATCTTCCACCGTGGGATAAGGCCATATCCAACATATTCAATGGACGTTATTGTTCAATATTGATTACAGTTGTCAACTAAATCAACTCTTTACTATCTAGATTGAGCAAACATTTTTCAAGATGTTCTATATTCTAATTATTGAAATAATAAAAAGTATTGGACCGAAGTGGTCTTTTAAGTTTTAGTGCTTGTTAAGCTGGCCCATATTTGTCACACTCCAGAGCAAATATTGAAGCCCAACACGATAGAGATAGTAGATGAAATGGACCTAAAGCCTAGTGATAGGAGCCCAAATCAACCCTTCACAGTCCTAGTTTAATATATCTTGAAAATAAAAAATATTATTGTTTTATAATTGTCATATATTCTCACTGTATATATAATTAATTCATTCAATATTCATTCTTTCATTGATATTTTATTTAATTTATAAATTATTTAAGAAGTTTATCTAGGTCAATTTTATTTGGATCATACCTAATTATGAAAGGAAAAGAAAACTAGTTTGATTTTGAAGTTTCATACTGTTTTTTTCTTTACATAGAGAAGAAATTAGCAAGAGAAAAAGAAAAATAGTTTGATTTTATTCTTTTTGAAAGAAAAAAAGTGGTCACCAACCGAATAAATTGTTTGCTATATGTTTTCTTTGGTTTGTGGAATTACCCTCAAAGGTTTTAAAAGACACAAATGTTTGCTGTGTGTTTGTTTGGTTTGTTTTCAAAGTTACAACCACTTCAATAAGAAACTATTCTTGTTTTTTATTAATGAATTTCTTGGTTTTTGCAAAGTTGCACATGCATTGCCACTACCACTATAGCTTAACTATAACAAATAGTAAGGATCATAGATAATAAAGTGCATAAAGAGATGGATAGCAATTGGAAAACAATATTTATTACATGCAACCACCAAAGTAATTGGAAGAAGGTAAGTATATTATAAATCTAGGCTGTTGGTGATACTTAAAGCTTACTTTTTGCACATTAGAGAACCTACTACACCTTGTTATATTTACTATCATTATCAACTAACAATTTCATTGTCACATGTCTAACATTCATGCAACATCCACCTACCGCCTTTCGGTATCATAGATACTGAAAATGTCGAGAGCTTGTTTAACTGTTGGTATGTGTATACTCCAGTACTTCGTCCGTTTCAAAATAAGTGTTATAATTTATTTGTATTTTTATTTGTCTTTTTTTTTTAGAAAGTTAGTTATGCGTGAATTGTCAATAGTGTTCTTATAAGTTAGTTAATATTCTTTGAATTTGTTACAGCATATGTGCATGATGTTATTCTAGCTGTGTGAGTGGGATGAGAACTCAGGATCGATTCTCACTCAACACATCACATCCTTGGTGGTGGTGGTGTAGGAGACCACTTTGGTGCGGTAAGGTGCCAAAAACCTAGGCTAGGGTTAAGAGGCATTGTCTCTTTCCTGAACACTATTGTTTCCTTGTTCAAACTTGTGTACATATCTCTTGTAAGGATCCTTAGGCAGTTGCTAAAAAGAAAACAACATGTGCATGATGATAAAAAATAAAATATATAATGCTAATAGATTTTATAAAAAATCAAAATAAAATATAGAGCACTTATTTAGAATGGAGAAAGTATTAATAACTTTGTTGATATACTTGGTGTTTGTAACATGACTTGTTTATGGTAAATATATTACAATCAATAATTGAGTAATTATCTTAGCTAACATGTCTTTTGATACTCAAGAGAGTACGTTTGATTGAATTTCAATTTTTTTTTCCAATTCTTTTCCGTTTTCTCGCAAAGATGAGAGTTTGACCAGCAAGCCAACCTCTTCATGCACTAAGTGTAGATATTAATTCACTGGACAATTGGCGATATAACTATTAAATTGACGAAACATTTCAGTCTCCATATGTATAAACTGAAACTATACAAGAATTCGAGCCCTCCCTCAAAATGCTTAGTTAGTGCGCACAATAGGGCCCATTGCAAACCGAATGAGAAAAGTGCACATGCACCGGAAAGTCAGGTCACAAGTGTTCGTACCGAACTTTTTACATATCTCAAGTGTTCTTACAATGAATCATCTACGTATACGTATCACGAAACGTTCTTACAATGAGCATTCTACATTTACAAAATGAACATTTATCACAATGAACCTTATACATTTACATATCGAATCATTTCCACAATGAACCTTCTACATCACGTTGTGTCTCGCTACGGAAACATCACATCGAGTCTTGTTACACAAATAGTGCATTGAGTCTTGTTCGTGAATATTGCACCATGCCTCATTACGCGACATCCACATAGATATTCACACAATCAAGATTCAAATTTGGCAAGTCATTATACACATACAATCAAGACATTGAGACACCAAGACATTAAGACTTGAAGTGATTGAAAATGAAAGAATCTTTATTCATTCAGAATTAGGTAATATCTACAAAGAACCATCACAGAACAGCCCTAGCTCTTGATGCAACTTCTGCGAGATTACATTGAAAGAATCAATGTATGCATCAAACATTTCAATACATACTAGTGTTCTTTGAGATGTCAGATGAGTTTCATATGCTTCGAGTGAGGGGCTACTAATGCTACATGTATTTTGGATCCATCTTTTGAGACCTATATACTTTACAAGATACATAAGTCAAGTTTATATACAACCCACCATTATGCTGAATTTTACAAAATGTTCAAATTCTATGAATTTAGGTCATATTTGTCTCACAAGTCAATCAACCAATCAAAATGAAACTGACATATCTTATCAACAAATCATATGAAGCTATACGACTATTTGGTGAAAAGTTCTATTCGCTCTTTACATTTTACTTCATAATGTTATAAATTGATTCACTCGTAGAATTTTTACTCTCATGTTGGAGATGAAACTGACATAAATGTAGAATGGTTATCTTTTTAATTTATGATACAATTACAGTTTGAAACTTCAAATGTTGCTGTTTTATATTTATTGACGATATAAAAGATTGCACAACAAGTCACCCAGATTGAAAACTAAACACATTTTATACTACATGAGTGAGAACTAAGGGTGTCATAAAATTTGTTTTTTTTTTCTCTATATTTGACGAAATAGGAGCATAGATAGGTTTTGAATACCTTTAAAATTATTGCAAAATATGTGCCCCTCATGCATTGCCAATCATCTTAAAAATTTATTGTCACTTTTTTTGTCATAGTGCAATTCATTAAATAATTTGTTCTAATTAGAGAGTCTAATCTCTTCTTTTAAATAGCTAGTTGTGCATAAAGTTATATGTCAAAAATAAGTATACTATCGCTTAATTTAAAATATTGCAATTCCAATCACTTATTCTTTAAAAAAAACAAATTGAAATAGAGACATTTTTACATGAAAGAGTTAAAAATTAGTTCACCACTAAAAAACAATTTGTAGAACTATAGAAAGATGACATTTGAATTAATTTTTCCCTCCAAAATGGTGAAGTAAAAGCAATTGGTTGAGTTAACGAAAGAGACCCAACAAAAAAAATAGAAACTCGGCCAGTTATTATCATTTAGTAGCATAAGAATTCGTTAAAAGCAATTAGTACTGCCGGTGGTGTGGGAGTATTGAAGAAAATTACAAAAATGCCACTGCCATGAATTATGGAGAAAAAGTCGGTTCGAGAAAATATGAGACAAGCCAGACAAAAACCAACGTGATTTCTGCTAAAACAATATACCTGTTTCTTCTTCCTCGTCTTACCCAACTTTTTTCTCTCTCTCCCCTTCTTCTTTTTCTTTTTTTTAGTATAAATTCAACCCATTAGCCTCCTCACTCTCTCAAACCCATTTCAGCTCAGTCACTCATTTTCCTTGTAAAAATGGCAGCTATGGTCTCTCTCTTGCTTGCTTTCTCTGTGATCTTCACTGTCACTGCTCTTGCTCTTCCAGCTCCAGCACCAGCACCTCTTGAAGGTAAAGCTCACAGCTCTACCTTGACCCCATTTGATCTGTTCAAGAAATGTAAGGGCTTGGTGGTTTGCTTCCCTGTTTCAAGTTCAATTTGATTTGTTAAAGAAAAAAAGTTGAGGTTTTTGAGGGGTTTTACCATTATCCCATATCATCTCTGAAAAAAAGTTGGGGTTTTGAGGGGTTTTAAGTATATTTATTTGCATTTTTGTCATGCCCCATATAATCTGTTAAAGAAAGTTGGTTTTTCTTCCTGGGTTTTATGAGAACCAATGCTATATTGGATTTTGTTCCAGCTTCAAATTTGAAAAGATATGTTTTTATGTTGCTGTTATTGTTTGTTAATACCCATTTCTTATTTGTTCTTGTTCTGCCTCTTTTCCCATATATCTTTTTTTTTTATTTAAAAAGTTGGGGTTTTGAGGGGTTTTATGTTTATTTATTAACATTTTTGCCATGCCCCATATAATCTGTAAAAGAAAGTTTGGGTTTTTCTTCCTGGGTTTTATGAGAACCAATGCTAGATTGGATTTTGTTGCAGCTTCAAATTTGAAAAGATATGTTTTTTTGTTGTTGTTGACATTGTTTGTTAATACCCATTTCTTATTTGTTCTTGCTCTGCCTCTTTTCCCTTAAGGACTCCTCCCAAATGGGAACTTTGAAGAAGGACCAAAGCCAAGTGAGATGAAGAAGACATTGGTCAAGGGGAAAAACTCCATACCCAAATGGGAAATCACCGGCATCGTGGAGTACATCTCCGGCGGGCCTCAACCCGGTGGCATGTACTTTGCAGTGGCTCACGGCGTCCACGCCGTCAGGCTGGGCAATGAGGCCTCAATCTCTCAGACCATACCAGTCAAGAAAGGCTCTCTCTATTCTCTAACCTTTGGTGCATCAAGAACCTGTGCACAAGAAGAGGTACTGAGAGTGTCTGTGCCTCCTCAGTCTGGAGACCTTCCTCTGCAGACTCTGTATAGCAGCAATGGCGGCGACACTTACGCTTGGGGATTCAGGGCCACCAATGATTCTGTGAAGGTGACTTTCCACAATCCTGGGGTTCAAGAAGACCCTTCCTGTGGTCCTCTTTTGGATGCAGTTGCTATAAAAGAGCTCTTCCCTCCAATGCCCACCAGAGGTACTATTAAAAACTTAGTTAAATATAGTGAATTGTGTGTGTGACTCTGTTGTTAAAATGTTGATCTATCATGTATAGTTGGTAAAAGACCTCATTTGGTCACTAAACTTTCGTATTTGGATACAATTTGGTCCGTGAATTTTTTTCTAACCTAAAATGGTCCTTGAACTTTTGTGTTTCGACTCAATTTGATCCCTAAACTTTTTCAGACACATAATAGTCTATAAACTTTCAAATATGGGTCCAAAATGGTCCTTGGCATTATAGCTTATATCAAAAGTTCATGACCAAATGAGTGCATCTTTGAAAGTTTAGGGACTGTGTTTGGGTAAAAAGAAAAAGTGTAGGACCTAATTGGGTCCGAGCGCCAAAGTTTAAAGAGTATTTTAGTTTAAAAAAAGTCCAGTGACCAAATTGGGTCTTTTTACCTATATAGTTTGGATGTAACTTTGGCTCTTCACATGGATGCATAGGACAGTTGATCTTTGATTTGAGTTTCATTAACCAGTCTTCAATCTAGGATCTCTCCTATGTTCTCTAATGTTATGTAGCTAAGGTTTTCTATGGGGCTCTATAGTTGTCTTGATCTTGTGTCTCAGTTCAAAGTAGGAGCCAAGAATTTGACTTGATATTTGCTTTAGTTTACAGACTGGGATTTGAATACTTTCAGAAATTTTGACTAATATGCATAGCAATGTTTCTCCTTGCAGCTAACTTGGTGAAGAACCCTGGATTTGAGGAGGGACCTCATCAGTTACTGAACTCGACCAGTGGTGTCCTCTTGCCTCCAAAACAGCTAGATCTGACGTCTCCACTCCCGGGCTGGATCATCGAATCTCTTAAAGCAGTCAAGTTCATTGATTCCAAACACTTCAATGTTCCATATGGACAAGCTGCAGTTGAGCTTGTTGCTGGGAGAGAAAGCGCCATTGCGCAAGTCATTAGAACAGTTCCAAAGAAATCCTACAACCTCACATTCACAATTGGCGATGCAAAAAATAGCTGCCATGGTTCTATGATGGTCGAAGCCTTCGCAGCTAAGCAAACCCTGAAAGTTCCCTTCGACTCGCAAGGAAAGGGCGGCCACACTGTCGCCAGTTTCAACTTCACAGCTGTGGATGCCAGAACCCGAATCACATTCTTCAGCTCTTACTATCACACCAAGAAGAATGACTTTGGGTCTCTGTGCGGTCCTGTTCTTGACCAAGTTGTTGTTTTCCCTATTGCAGCTTAAAAAAATGTAAGACAACCTATATATACTATTTGGTTACTTGAGGGTGTTTTTTAAGGGGTCACTTGATAACACTATTCACTGGTTTTGTGTTTGAAATGAGGAGTTGTTTGAATTTTGTATCCTCCTGAGTTGGAATGTTAAAATTTTAATTTACCATAATTAATGTTTGAGTTGTTTTCACATGTATATTATAAGATACTATGAATTCTTGTAGCAATGATTATATTAGAAAAAATAGTACAACATTTTTACACAATAAACAGGATCTTGTGCAAACAAACTCAAGTATATATGGAAGAAAAGCTCTTCATGAATGTTACAAAAGTAATGTCCCTTGCCATGGTATCAACTAACAAGGAGGAAAGTACTGAGATGAGACCAACCTTGACTGATCTGATAACATGTTAATTAATCACCAGAATCTAGATTCTCTTCACTTGCCAACATCCAGAGTACCAACAAGGCACTTCTCCAGCAAGAATTCATAATTCACCCAAGCATGGTATTTATCTAGAAACATCGGTATTATAAGGATTACAATTTTGTATAGCAATATTCCATAGCTCAAAACCATAAAAGAAGCAGACTCGAGCCTATGACCTAGAGAAAGTTGTCTCGTTACATAAAAGAAATGTGTTCGTGTATATTTGCTAAACAGAGACTAAAATGTCATTGTCAAACTGGTATTAGGATCCAAATAAATAGTCATCCTAATATTGTCAAATATAGTTTTGATTTTTCTAACGCAAGTGATCTGAGCAGTAACAAAAGACTTCTACAGTAATAAGGTTCAATAAAGGTAAAATAAAAAAAATAAAAGAACTCAAGATTGACGGAAGTTGAGCTGAAATACTCTATGGAATTCAGTTTTGGCCTTTAAAACAACTAAAGAAATGAAAATCTCAGGAAGGATACTAAATAGCAATGTGCAGTCCCTTCCCACCGCCTTCATCAGTATTTCATCACCTGACAAAGCAACTTTGTCAAAACAAGTATATAGCACCACAACACAGGCTTATATTTCTTCAGTCTGAACTCACAACTTGAAATATCAAGACAAAACATGGTAGCTATAAAACTAGTAATGAATAAACAAAATTGAGAATATTGCATCAGTAGGCAAGCACTTCAAAGTTTGGAGGTGCACTAGTATCATGTCTTCTAGAAGAAGAACCCTCTACATTAAGAAATTTATGTTTTTAAGATTTCACTTACATTGCCTAGACAAATATCAATATGGTGACTTTTGGGTAGAATGGTTCATGCATTCTGTAATGGCGACTAGGTACTTTCTAAATGATGTTTTAATGAAAAAATTGAAGCCAGTGAACAAATCCAGTAGTAGATAGTAAATACCAATGTTAATAGTTAATACATAGATGTTGCCATGTTGCAAAAGGATACTAATGAGATTAGAAAGGAGGAAGATTGACTCAGTTAACACACATAAAACTATCAAGAGTTTACAAAGGTGGAACTCGGCTCAAATTTCAATCTACAACACACAATCCATAGATAGCGTAAAACCACGCGTAGTCCATATGCCTTACAAAGACCAAGAAGCAGTTGGTAATAAACTCGTCAAGACAAAACTTGACAAAAGCAACCTTCAGAAAAATGAAACACCAAAGCCAACAGATACTTTAACTCTAAAGTTTGTCGGACCTAACAGGTTGTTCTCATTCAGTGGCCCCAAAAGTTATTCTCATGACAGTAACAAGAATAATGGTGGAAAGTTTATGTGGAAGAATATCTCTTTACCATTCCGCGTGAAAGACAAAACCATAACTTCACCTGCTCTGTCATTTGCCTCATTACTTAAGACTTAAAACAACGAAGGACCAATATATTCCAAGAGCCTTCTTTACATATATTGTTGTGGTCAAACTCTAAATAAAATAATAAAAAATATATATCCAATAAAACTCAAGTGAAAAGTAGTCACGGTGTCCACGGATATTCTTTGTACTAATACAGGCCTATTTTGTTTAGAAAAAATTCATCAGAGTTTTTTTTGTGACAAGTGGAAGAAGAGCTTAGCATAATATATATTTGTGAATATTCTTTCTCAAACAAAAGGACTCTGGGCCTTGCTAGTTGCTCTTGGAGTCATTTGGGGGAAAACATGTTTATTGCAATGAAGAATGTTGCTCACATCAGCGTGCCTATGTGTATTCAATGCTATGTATTTTCTAAAGCAACCAAACCAATTAAGCATATACAACAAAGAGTATATGCAACAAAAACTCTTACCACGAATTAAAATATCATTAAAGAGAAGAAGCCTTTAGGGCTTGCTATTATAATTAATAAATACTAAAGAAAGAAGTCGACAAAACTCGTCATGAAATGTTTAAGACTACAGATTCTGCAGGACTGCATCTCACTCACCAAAACATGCTTAATAGAACAATTCATAAGTATCCACAGTTTGAATCTAAATACGAAAAATATCTAAAGCAGAAAATAATTCTAATCTCCAAATACTACCAGAAATAACTGAAAACATACCTCCAGGGTGAAATTTCATGTATGGAGAGATATTGTACACTTGACCCTTTAAGACAGTCCACATGGAACCTTCTGTTTTGTGCTGCTTGACTTCACTCATAGGTATAAGCCTCTTATTGGACTGTCCTTTCAATCCTGGAGCACACAATTTATTAAGACTGATAAATAGTATCATAAATACATATATGGAAAGACATTGCAGCTAATAGTATTTTAGTGTGTGTGTGTGTGTATACTGCGCAGTTTGACTAAGACTAATAATAGCTTTCATGACACATTGTTCAAACACAATAATTAAAAAATATGTAAACAACTATCATGCTTTCTAACCATGACAAATTGATAACATGGTCAATATCTGGTCAAACAGCAAAGAACAAAGATGCGTCTTTGTCAGATAGACAGCATCAATGGAAACACTAACTAATTTAACAAAGTAACATCTTTGAAATTACCTGCAAGGTCAGGATGTGTTCGAGTAAGCTTGAGCCAGTCCATTTGGCTATACCCCTTCTCAAAAGGAACCTTCGCACGAGATGCAGGCTTCTTGGCGTTAACCTTTGGTTGCTGAAAATTCTTAACTGATGTACCCACATCTCCTGATGGTTGAGGAGATGACATATCAATAACATTATAAGACAAAGATCCTACTTTATCCTGCTTCTTAGAGGATGCATCATCTGGCAGTTTATCTTTCCCCTGTAAACCATTGTTACTTCCAGCACCGTCTGAGAATCCATCTTCAATAGTAATACCACCGACATGTGACACAAGCTGCTTCGTATCAACATTATCTTGCTCAGCAGGTACTCCAACCTAAATACATACCCATAACCTTCAAAATTAGAAAAGATCATGATATATAAAACCCAGAGTCCAGCTCATAGCAAGACAATGAATATAAAGATTGGTTAGATCAAGTCGATGCAAGCAGATAAAAAAATTGTATGTTCATTAAACAAAATATATATTCAGCTTGCCTGGCAAAAGGTGAAATCACTATTATCGTCCATCTCACGAATAAAGCAGTTTCCGAATCAGCACAAGAATATTCTCGTCCAACTATAGTTATCGACTATCTTCTGCTTCACTGGATGCAACAACATATTGCAGACATGCTGTTAGAGATTTTGGTTGACCATTGTACAGAATCACTATTGAGTTATCAAATTGATCAAAATTACATGGAACTATTGCTGGATACTATGAAATCAACTTGAGAAAAGCAATGAATGTTATTCCAGAGTACACGGAAGCAACGTGCTTCTCCAACGTCACTTGATATATTTATCCAAAATATAATTACTTGTGAATTCCTTTACTTCTTTTTTTCGACTTATATTCTTATTAGGAAGCTTAAAGCATTCACTAATTTATACAAAAATACATCAGTGCTATGCTTTTATAAATACTATATAAAGTCTATGTGACATCAAATACAAGCTGCAACATACACAAGGATGCCCAAATAAAAACCCATCATTGGAGAGAAGACACTGCATCTTTTTGCAAAGTTATTTAATTTACATGATTATGCTCCCATACTACATTGCTTTGGCTCGGCATTCTGTTTGCATTATACGCTTGTATTCATTTATACTAACCCGTGAACATCTTACCATATAAACAAAAAACACATCAGATAAATTGTAGAAAAACAAACATCCAATCTTATACCTTTGTCCCGGAATGAGTGTCCTCTTTCCTTATTAGGAAGTTACTATGCATGAATTATCAATAGTATTCCCATAATAAAGTTAACATCCCTTAAGTTTATTACAACACTTGCACATGGGGATACAAGAGAAAACCAAGACACTCATTATGGGACCATATATAGACAGATATCCAACCATTAAATTGGTTTTCTTAGAGACAATAGGTTGTGTATCATATCAGATATTTGCGTAAATACCTTCTTTGGTTGTTTACTCGACTTACTTTCTGAATTCTGACACAACTTTGCGTTGAAAATATACCTTCACTGACATAGGTAATTATTATAAACGTTGATACACTTTACTTATGATTGGACACTTCTTTTATGAGTGTAAAAATATCAATGGTAAAGAACATTTTTCATGATTAGGGCAGCAAGAACACATGTCACCGAGCAATGTGTTTCTTAGTATTCTTACATTTTCACAGGTTCCATGAAGTGAATAAGGTGGGTAGTAAATGCCATGGGCAGCAGCGCAGCTCCTGTGTCAATCCACACAATGCAAAATCTAGGATTTGTAAAACCAGGTCAATTAGGTTCCCTTACAAATCTATCTTATAGCATATCACCCTCGACAAATTCATTACATTAGCTTACATTAAACTTTGATGACTAACATCTACTCTTACTTTTTCTCCCCCAACTTTTCCAATATCAAGCATAGTGATCAGAGAGCAAATTCTTAGTACTTTAAAGGTGCAATACCATACAACAAGGAGAACTTTACTTTGAAAACGAGCTGACAGTCATCGCTTAAAGAAACTTGCCCACAAAAATATGATTCAGGTTTTAATTGCAGTGAAATGAACAAATTAGACCTAAAATGCTTCAATTCACAAGAACAACCCAGCAACTTAACAATAAAGCTCGAGCAAATCACGCTAAGAATAACATTAAACCCTAAAAAAAAACAGAATAAACCTCAATGTTTAAATATCAATATTGGTTTTCATTTGATCCTAAAATGAAATTGCAGCTACGTTTTCCCAGTAATTTTCATGTTCAATTGAACATTCACGGAAGCCAAACAGAATCTAATGAGAATAAAAAATAGAGATGAGAAACGTACAGAATCGACGTTGAAACGGGCTTGATCGGCAGAGAAAGTGGAATTCAGGTCCGTCTGTCCTGTCCTCCAAGAATACGCTGCTTCATTTGAATTTTCTTTGAATATATTGTTTCGCTTCGCCAACACCGAAAAGGTCTATTCAAAGGGGTTGACCCGGACCGACCCTACCCGGGTGACCCGTTTATGAGTGAAAAAACCTTATTTAAGAAAGGAAAAAGGTTCCCATAGGTCTCTGTACTATCCCATTTGTTCCATGGGGGTCCTTGTACT
>JAYMSZ010001224.1:0-15090 GCA_036897665.1 Pelargonium citronellum | reverse complement strand
CTTCTAAGCCTTCTAACTGACCCTAAGCATGCGAACGACAGAATCAAAAAGCTTATTCTTTTGGACGAGGGAGTGCCCTTCACCTCATAGCTTAAGCTTTTGGGTTCCAGAAATTTAACATAGTTTAAGAGGTGGTTTGCTTTGGGGCTTTGGGCCCAGTGACCCATTTGTGTGACCTCCCGATTAATTCCTGGTCCCAAGTACAGGGCCCATTATGTTGTCCGGCCTGCACGCGTAGGGGAGTGTTTAAGTATCCCGTATTGAAAGAATGTGAAGTTTGAGACCACTTGATATACTAGTTGAGCCCTCAACCTAATATATTAGGCTTTTGGGTTGGACAAGAAAACTTGTGCAAAGTAATGATTAAACTAATCATCAAATCCAAAACCATGCTATGACAATAATTGAAAAGGGAAAGGTTAGAAGTACATTTTCTTTGTATATCTAGAGTAAAGATGCATATTTTGGACATTACTATTTCAGAGAACATATTATAAAATTCACATATATCAAGCTGAAATTCTTATCATACCAAAAGTACACAAATGCACCACACAAACAAAGATTCTAGAAATGCAAAATTATTGATTTGATTTATAACAAAGTAGAAATCATCTCACAGTATATTGACGATTGTTGATGTGATCACAGGATGAATTAGCAAGTCGGATTGTGCACTATTATAGCCATCCCCAATTGAGACATCCTACAAGGAAAAAAACAAACTATTAAAATTCGCTCATTAAATTTGATAAAGTAGTCTTGTCATACCTGTACAGGAAAAGGGCGGTGACTCCACAAGTATTGGTGCCACCTATACCACATCTCAAGAACAAAACTGGCAGCTTCTTTATCCACTGTAACCCAAAGGAATACAGACTGTAAGCTTACTGATTAAATTACTTGAAAGTAACACATAAATTTACCTGCATTAACTGAACCCCATCCATCTAACATCAATGTAATTTTTTTATGTGGTGAAAAACATTGAGGAGGTCTTGAGGAGAATTTTAACGAAAAATCCAAATTACGGTCCAGAAGGCCACGTAAGCAATCCAGATGCTGTCATATGGGGGAAGCAAACCACAAATTAAACTTCAAGGTACAAGAGCAAAAGGATCCTACTGAATAAAAAACGTATAAGGAAAATAGTGATCCATAAAAACAATAAAAAACTTTCCCTGTCGATGGTTATACCTGCACTTCTTTTGATCTCTCTCAAAACTAACCTTAATTTTTTCACTCGATATAGTACAGTCATATTAAGACTATAAGCCAATTTTTTTTTTATAAGCAATACCAACAACACATGAATGAAGGGAGGCTCGAACATGAGACCTCGAGGGGACCAAGAGTCCTAAACCACTTGCCCCAGTGGATGTTGGCCAAGGTTCTATCAACCTTTAATGTTCTTTTTCAATGCAAAGAACAAGACCTATAGTGCATTTAACTAAAATTCTATATGGAGATCAAATGGCCACAAAAAAGCACAAATAGAAGTGAATGTAGTTTTCTTATAAATGTGTCGCAATGAATACTTTCTACAATGACCTTACCCTTCCATCCACTAATTAATGCCGGTAAGACCTAAACCAAGAATCTGTTTCATGGCGAAGCAAATACTTCTTCAGTATTTCAAAACCTTTAAAAGGTTTCCATTCAATAACAATAAACATGTCCAAGCCATGTCAGCTTGTTCGACGGAGTACTGTTTAATAAAATAATTCAGTAAGGATGTCAGCATGGCAAGCTTAAGAGTGTAATTTTAGGATAGCTAACTTTCCTCTGCTTCTAGTTCAAAAACTAAAATTAAGGACATCCAACTCACAAACAAAGGGTATTGAATGGAGAGGCCCATGTTACTTTTTAACTAGCATGGAATGCAAATCTATACTTGATGGGGAACTACTTCAACACTACCCCTCATGTGCAGGCCAGACAACGCAATTGGCACTACATACAAACTAAGACAACAGAGACACATGAACCAGATTCACCCAGAATTAAATCTGGTACGTTACCATGCATAGGCATCTAACTAATAACTAATAGCAAAGAGAGGAGGGGCCCATATTACTTCTTCACTGGTAGAAGAACCTCACATCTAGTCAATGTAAATATAAATCCGTAAGTGCTTGAATTAAAAAAAACAAAAAAAAAAACACAATGACTTAAAGGCAATCTTATACAATAGCATAATTAATAATATCGTAAAAAGAAAATTGACCTAGCAGTTGCACTTATCAAGGCATCAAAGACAAATGGACAAAAAATAATAATAATCACAATTTCTTACTGGCTTCATTTTTTGGGGATCAAGCAAAAGGATCGATGACAGCTCCTTAAGTAACTCAATGTCCATAAAAAAACTTGTACTGTCCATTATAGGGACAAGGTCCAACCAGCTATCAACACCAGACTTCCTGCAGATAATGTCAGGGACAAAACCGCAACACACAGCAACATTTGCTTCAGAAATAGTATGCTTGTTAGACCCCATATCTGACTCGAGCTTACGCTTTTCTTGATCAAACCTTCCCAGAAACATCTGAATGAAACAAAATTTAGACCCATAGTTAAATATCTATGTAATCATTTTACAAAATTTTTAATCAGCAAAAAGTAATATTATACTAAATATTAAATAGTTTTGACTTAAAGAAAGAAACAGAACCAGTAACAAGTACAACAACAAAAACTTTTCCTCTGACAAGGAAGACAGACCTGGTACATCTTTTCCAACTGCACAACAGCTTCAATGTCATTGTCACATTCGCGCACAATGTATGACGACACACAGATACCTAAATACAAAGCGTAAGAAGAAAAAGTGAAAATGTATCAAAGAATTAAATAAGTGAATGAAAGAACATGGCAGGTCAAACATGCAATTTAGAATGGCTACAAATCATATAGAATGACACAAGTTACATCATAGAACAGAAAGATAGGAACTTTAGCAATAAATTAGGGTATACTGAGGGAGAACAAGGTTCTACCTTGCATTGCAAGTAAGCGAAGCTCGGAATTGGAACATGCAACAGCCTTAGTGAGAGAATCATCTACAGCTAGAAATAATATTTTCAAGAAAAACATATATTTAGTAACTTCACAGCTATGTTAATTTACATACCAGATAGTCAAAAAGCCGTACCATGCTTCCATAACTTTCTTCTCTCTGTTGGCCAAAATGACTCACAAAGAACTATAAGTTTATGCTGCTTATGATGTAACTTAGATGAAAAAGGTAAAAATGGATGGCCACCATGAACCCATAGCAATGACTTGGAAGATTCAGAGTGCAAAATATTTTCTAGATTCTTGACCTCCATCTGCGATAAATGAAGTAAATTTTATAAATAAAACAAACCCAGAACACATTAGAAGAAAGAAGAATGATGTTGCAAGATATACTGAGATTACCAATACAGTGTTAGCAGCAGTCGGAAAGAAACTCTGCAACTTTACAATATTTTTCATCAAAGAATGCCCAGAATACGGCATGTCCTCAAACTGGAAAGCAGTAAAACTTTTCCAAAATAATATGTGGTTGTCAAGAAGGTTAGAGTATAATTGAATTAGTAGATCAAACGAACGAGAGTCAACAATCACATCAAGGATTTTCTTCTCCAAAAGTTGCAGAGCAGTCAAAAATGGTTTGCAACACAGAGCATCATCACTATAGTCATGCATTCTCTCAGCACTCCACTGCTGAATACTCAGCCTTAGCAAGCCAATGCAGCTAATAGCCCTGCAGAGAAGTTGACTGGACATTTCCAACCCCTCATCTGAAGTAGGTAGTTCAACCAAGTCCAGTGAAAGCATTGGAACACAGTTTAGATCTACATTCATAAAATATCTAAGCTTTTTACGACAATCGTGAATGCATTTCCAGATTGGGTGCTCCAATTCTTCTGCAAGTAAAATGGGGAGAGATTTGAAAAACTGGCATGAGGGTTCAAGTTGAGTTCCAAACCAGCTAAACCAAAAAATATACAGGTCCAGATCGCTTTCAGTAACCTGTTCAATAGTCCAGTTAGCAGCAAATAATATCTTTTTAGCTAATGACAACTTCAAGTTTGTATTTTGACCAGAATCTGAAATTAACCCAGTTGAAGCCTTAGCATGTATGATTTGATGCAACAACTTCATATCCATCATGTACACACTTCCATAACCACTAGCAGAAGCTTCGTCCAAAGAAAAGTAATTCCAGGCAGTACTCAATTCACAAGATGCATATTGAGCTCCTAAGAA
Organism: Pelargonium citronellum; assembly: GCA_036897665.1. Classification (NCBI taxonomy): domain Eukaryota; kingdom Viridiplantae; phylum Streptophyta; class Magnoliopsida; order Geraniales; family Geraniaceae; genus Pelargonium; species Pelargonium citronellum. The sequence continues at coordinate 10,833 of JAYMSZ010001224.1, read as the reverse complement.
GCCAAGATATGAGCAGTTTTGTTTGATAGAAGCTTCTTTTGAATGGAATATCAAATCTCTCAACTTCAACGGCATTGGCCATCCACCAGGTAAACACAAAGAATATCCCCATGATGAATCGGGTTTGGACAATTCAGTGACAGATAAATAAGTATATTTTGCATGATCTACAATATCGCATCCCTCATTTTGACCTAAAGAAGAAAGATATGTGTGCTCCCAACTTATGTGAAGGCTCCATAAGAGTTGATTTCCATTTATAAGAAGCTGTTGGAATAGCTGTACCCAACGAGCTAGCTCCAGATAAGTAATGTGAATGTGAAGGCGTGAACCTTCACTCTTAGCATACAAATGTGTTTCAGCCATGGAAGAAACCAACTTACCAACAGGAATGCCTGATGAAAGAAGAAAACTTTTCACGTCTTTGAGTTCAAAATCTTCACAACTGTATTTGATCCCTTCTTCAGATAGCCAGTATGGTGGCATCAGAAATATTTCAACTCCCCTATTTCGCAAGGCTCGGGACACTTCACCATAGATTGGATTAACAGTGAGAAATATTCGAAAATTTGGGTGTGGGTGCAGAACAACCGGTTCCCCATCAACAGTTCCGCACTCATTAACAGTAACTGATCCAGATGGCTCCACCAAAGAATTGATTCTATCAAGTACCTGCAATCAACAATTATGAAAATTTGAAATAAATAAATACGAGTAGCAAGTAGATAGAAACTGATGACAGAAGTTGTTCACCATGTTATGCGATGGAAGCATAAGAGCAAAATCAGGATGGCAAGCGAAAACTACTTTTAAGAATAACGCCACTTACCGAGGGATTACAAAGATTCGCATTCTCAAGAACAATCCATTCTCCATTTTCTATGGCCTTTATCAATAACCCCAAAACCCATACAAATTTTGCTGAAAATCGCTTCCTCTGGAGGTCTTCTTGTAGTTTTGAAATTGTGTTTGCGGTTTTATTAAGGTCGTTGCTTGACCATGAGACAGGTAAATGAATTTTCTCCAGGTCAAACTGTAGTTGTTCAATAATCTCACCTAGGAAACACAGAGATTGGGATATGCTCCTCCAGTTTTCAGCATGCATTGATGCAAAACTAGATACAGAACCATAATCCATGTTAGATAATAAGGTCAGCCATAGCCCAAATAAGTTTTTCTTTTCACCAAAGAATACTGAGGATTCCAATTGCAAACTGCAGTACTCATTCATGTAGCACTCAACTTGAGAAACAACACATCTAAACTCACGGTAGGCATTATACTGCTCAAAGCATCCAAGTAGTTCAGAAATATCAGTTGCAGAAGAGAGATTTAACTCATTCAGTGAGTTACCAGTGAGCTGAGCAAGTAATCTTATCAGTGACGTCTTGCCCGATGACGATGGGCCAATCAATATGCACAACCATTGATGTTGTACGCAACGCACAGCAGCTTCCAAGCAATGGCGAACTCCAGGCATAAACTTCAGTTGACCATTTAAGATTCTAGATGACTGAGAATAATTCCTCTTAATGGTAGAGTTCCCAACAGTTAAATACTGTGGACATAACTGCACCCGAGGAAAAGGATTTATAAATGGTTTCACCTCAAAAACCTGTTCATACAGCCGTAGGACTTCAATGCGATCAGAGGTCGTACGCATTCTTTGAACATAGAGAATGTTGAGGAAGCAATCAATTTTTGACTTCTCCGGTGCTCCTAAGGTTATTATAACAAGATCATAAAAGACTAGCTTTGTTATGTTAACCACATTAACAGTTTAGATGAGACATAAAGTAGAAAGAAAACAGATCATACCTTGTATCATCTCACATGATCGAATTACATCCCGCAGATTAAACTCCCAAGGTGAACCATAATGAGCAAACTTATGATATATTATTGTGTCTTCATGCAACCGTTTATTAAATAAAATCAGTTTAGAAAGTAAATTCCTTGAAATAGATGGATAAAGTGAACTGCATATGAAAAGATAATCATCCTCAACTAACTCATCCACATAAACCTGAAACCATTAAAAATGAGACAGTTGATGCACACTCGTCCAAAAGTAACTATGACCAGGCCCACAATGTTAAAACATACATAGCATCAATCAAATGAGGAAAGTCATGCCTTAGTGAAACGGTTGAGGAAGGACTTGGGAAGACCCTTTCTGCCACCACCTTGGTAGGAAGGATTTTGACATGCAAAAATTCTGAAAGACGATGGACACCTAAAAGTGCAATGCAGCTCAGGAATAAAAACCTCAGCTCGATGATCCAGAATGGCATTAAGTCCCTAACAAAACATTGGTTAATACAAATCACTTGCTTTGACATACAGGAGGAGAAAAATAAAAAAACTATGTAAGCAACTGTAAAAACAAATGAAGTGTCAATGAAGGTTCATAAAAACACCTCTAATACAGATTGTGGTGCAAGATTGAGCTCATCAAGTAGGACCCAACAGCCCTCCTTTAAAGCCTTCACAAAATAAGAAGTGGAATTCAGTCCAAGTCCCAAGTATACCAATGACAAAATAAAGATATAAAGTGAGATACACCAATTTAACCTGCAACAGAATTCCATCAGACCATGCAAACTTCATTCCTTCGTCACTTTCAACAGGTAAGTCCGATCCCAACAAATCCATAATGTCAGTCTAACCAGACACACAATTGAGTTAAAATCAGCAAAACCCACCATGTTGCCAAGAGGGAATAGGAATATATGAACAATAGATATACAGGAGAAAAGGGAAGACTAGTATGACTTACCTGCTCAGATAGGTTTATACGAACAACTCTATGTCCAGAAAATTTTCCTAAGGAAACAATTAAGCTTGTTTTCCCAACTCCTGGACTACCTTCCAGCAGAACTGCAAAAGCACAGGAGATATCATGTTACATACAAAGTATCCATAAACACAATTGAGGCCACTTTGGAATATAGAAGCTGAAAGAACTGCAGAATCGTAAGCAATGGACATGCATACCTGGCTTAGGAAGCTGCATGGCCCGCAGTAACCGCAAAGCATTTTTGCAAGTTGTAGGCGCCAGAAACTCGTATCCCCCTACAACACAATCTTCTTTACCTGTAAATATGACCCTTAAGTCACTGAAGATGGATAATGGAAAGACTGCAAACCCTTTTCAGGTAAAGGTCATCATGGCATACTTTACATAATTTCCATTAAATATCTAATCCACATAAAAAAAATTAAATAAAAATCTATGCAAGGAGTACAATGTATCCTATTAAATTTCCTCAATCTATGCATGGGGAGCTTCAGGAAGAGATCTATAGGGAGCAACCACCTGGTTTTATTGTTTAAGGGGAGTCTGATTTGGTTTGTAAACTTCAGTGCTCCCTTTATGGTCTTAAACAGTCACCCCATGCCTCATTTGGATGGTTCAGGTTGGTCGTTCAGGAATATGGCATGATTCGCAGTGAGGCTTATCACTTCGTTTTTAATCATCACTCATCACAAGAAAAATGTATATACCTTATCGTCTATGTGAACGATATTGTCATTACAGGAGATGATCAGGATGACATTTGTCAGTTGAAAGAGAATCTCATCAGACATTTCAGACTAAGGATTTGGGTCACCTTAAGTACTTCTTGGGTACTGAAGTTGCTCAAACTAACACAGGAATAGTCATATCTTAGCGTAAGTATGCGTCAGACATTCTTGAAGAAACCAATGTTGGATTGTCGACCAATTGACACCCCTATGGATCCAAACGTCTAACTCCTTCCCGGACATGGGGGGCCTTTAAAAGACTATGGAAGATATTGTCGGCTTATTGGAAAATTGAAATTATCTCACAATTACTCGGCCAGACATCTCATTTGCAGTAAGCGTGGTAGTACGCATTTGGAGATACATTTAAGGTACTTCAGGACAAGGTCTATTATATTAGTATGACAAAGAGCATGATCAGGTCACTGGATACTCAAAAGCCGACTGGGCAGGATCCCATCAGATAGACGTTCCACGTCAGGATACAGTAACAGTGTGATGATTGGTGATAATCTAGTCTCCAAGAAGAGTAAAAAGAAAGATGTCCTTCCTAGGTCCAATGCATAAGCTGAATATTGAGCTATGGCTTTAACAAGGTGTGAACTAATTTGGTTAAAACAACTTATTCAAGAGTTAAAATTTGAGAAAGTTTCTCAAATGAAATTAATATACGACAATCAAGCAGCTTTACATTTTGCGTCAAATCCAATGTTCCATGAAAAGACAAAACATATTGAAATCGATTGTCACTTCATCAGAGAAAAGATTATGTCGGGAGATTCGTCAACTCCAAGGACTAGTTGGCAGATATCATCACTAGATCCCTCCGAGGGGCTCGCATAGGCTATATTTGTAACATGTTGGGCGCATATAACCCGTACGCTCCAGCTTGAGGGGTTGTGTTAGATATTGTCAGGTATTTGAATATATTTAGGAATTGTGCAGAGTTAGATAATACAGTTGTACATCAGTAGTTTCTTTAGCTATTATTCTTATATAAGTATGTGTGATTACTCTTCAATAAATATACAATACTATTCTTCTACTTTCACACTCTTAAACACCACAATTAGGCGTTAAAGATAAAAGGAGTTATGAAGGGTCATAGGGAACCCCCAAAACCTTTTGCCCCCTAATAAGCTCTGAAACAACAGTTCCCTGAAACTGTCCTTCAGTTTCCCTTAGCCAAACCCTCTCCTGGTCAGAGTGATGGTTTAATATATTAAACAAGGTAACATTGCAGAAAGTATAAGAAGAGTACCCTTTTCGATATAGAATGGGTTGATACCAAAGAAATTGTCAAACTGCATATCATCACTGCAAGATATCTCTGCATTTCTTTCAATATCACCCCAACCATAATTCTCAATTCTTGAAAGACTTGAGTAACAGCAACTGGGATTATCCACCTATAGCAGCAAGAGGTAAACATTTTTATTCACTACCAATGAATAATAATAACGGTGGCATATTATTGAAAACATTCCCTCATATCCAACTACACCAAATATAAGGAAGGAGAGGTTTGACGTGTACCAAATGGAGGATCAAAATATAAAAAAGACGATAATGTCTCTCTCAAATACAATTCAGAACTCTCTCAGTCTTAGAATGAATAGAAGAAAACAAACCTCAAGTTTCTTTGAAAGAAAAGACAAACATTTCTCCCTCAAATTACCAGCATCGATTTTAGAAATACCAGTTCCTGAAAATAGATTCAAGAGAAAACAGTGTGATTGATAAAGAGGCACAATGACAAGAAAGATTGAGTGCAAAATACATTCTCCCAAACTGAATATACAAATTACAACGACAAATAAAAAGCTATAACAAAGCATCAAAATACCTAGACTTAGTCCATCAAGCAAAACAAGGAAAACCCCATGAAGAAATGCATACTCCGGTCCTAAATTTTTTTCAGTCGCGTTTATAAAAGCAACCCAAGACAAGAGATCTCTCACAGTAAGCATTCTCCCTACTTGTAACTGGTTGAACCACTGTAAAGAACAAATAACAAAAACCGCATGCATCAGATTTCTCCAGCAAGCACAATAACCAGAAATAATCTAAAACTGCATCATTAAACATAACAGCAGCTAAATAAAGGAAGAAGGAAGAACCAAACATTATTGGTACAACGATCCTCAATAAACCATTGTTTAAATTTACACACACACACACATATATGCGAAGTGAATTGGAACAGAACTCACTTCCCAGAAACTTATCATCAGATCCACAAAGCGTGACAGATATGGATTTGAAAATCTGGAGATAAAAATAATAATAAAAATGAGCAGTGAGCAAACAAAGTTAACCAAAACGAAATGCCTCAGTGCTGCATCAAGAATTCGCATACCTCCCCAAAGCAATACTTCTAAGCTCATTGGAATCATTAACAGGAGGAACCCATATTTCAGTAAATCGATTACGAAGAGCAGGAGATAGCTCCTTCTTGCCATAAACACCACCAGGATTCATTGTCGCAAGAACAAGAAAGTTTGGATGAGCAGTAATTGTTTCCAGAACAGGTCCCCCTTTCTCAGCCAACGACTGCAAAAGGATACAAAACAGAAGTGGAAGAATAAAAGGAAAGAGCAGAAATCCAACCAAGCATAAGATAAACTATGCCAGTTCATAACAATGAACATCTAACCCACCCTTAAGAAGAATGTACTAAACAAACATTTCCACAGCAAATCTCAGTTCTGATGCAAGATATTCAATCTCGATAAGATGATAACTTACCAGTTTTCTTTCGGGCTCCAAGACACTGTTCAATCTTTCCAGTACGCTATCATCAGCCAAGGATATTTCATCAACAAGAAATAGATCGCCAGCCTTCATAGCTTGCACAAGAGGACCATCATTCCACTCAAAAACCATCTGCCATTTATGGTGCAGCTGAGAAAGGCCCACCTTCATTTGTTCAAAAATATCAAGATCTTGCGCAGTGACATCAGGAGATGAAACCAGACCTTGTTTGTAACTATTCATAATTACAGCCAGCTGATCAAGAGTTGAAGAAGCTTGACCAATATCAGTAGAAATTATCTACACACAAAAAATGCACGATGAACAAAGTCAAAAGTTTCACATACACCATACAGCTTCAGAAATTCATCAACCAAAACAAGAAAAGGTAAAGAAAAACTAACATATGAATCAGGAAAATGGGCTATAGCCTTAGACAACTTCAGTTGCTCAATCTGATACTTATATTCTGACATCAGTTTAGATCTCTCTCGAATAGGATAGAAACCCTGTCAAAGAGCAATAAAGGGAGTTGAACCACTTGGAACACATTGAATCAGCAAATGGTTGAAAGGATAATGTAGTAAGGTAGTAAAAGATGGCAAACCCCAATAAAATCCGATGTTTCTGTATACTGGTGACAATTAAGAATGTGTAGTTTTGACCCCAAAATAATACTCAATAACTGGCAGACAGTAGTCTTCCCTCCACCAGTTTCACCAATGAGGAGGACAGGCTCATGTAAATGGTAACAACGCTCAACAAGAAAGTACAACCTCAACATACTTTTTGTCCAGATGACACTGCAATAAACCAAATTGTTATAAGTTACAAATAAGTTGTTTTAAATAAGTGAGGGTAATTTGGTCTTATTTTATACCCACTACATGTACACTGTATATAAAGAGGAAGCCAGAACCTAACGAGGTTGCGACTTCATAAATCTTCTCTACTCTCTGCTGCCTATTCACCCGCTTTTCTCTTTAAAAACACACCCTACTAGTGAGAATTTATATAGTAAAAAAGTCAAGCATGTGGTACCAGCCACAATAACTGGATTACATACTTCTCTAAAGACTTGGAAACTTCAGCATGATTACCCAAGTTTGAAACAAGGTCCTGCCCAACTGATTCCTGATATTTAAGCAAATGGAGTATTATTATCGATAACTTTAGGAGATCCACAGATCAACAAATATTTAAATTAGGAGCTATTACAACAAAATATAGTTCCCAACAATCCAGGAGTAAAATATAAAATATAAATATAAATTCTGAGGAGTACCCCAGAACTTAGAATTCAATCAAATAAGAGCAGATTAAGTCTTCCTCTAGAATGTTATTGGCATGAAACACATTTAACTAGCATACCTGCAAATATACATATTTATAAAGCAGAAAAAGTAGGAAATATAAATTATTCCAACACTGAAAACTGAGACCAAAACAGTGGCATGCTCCCAAATTTCTCACTTCATTCAGATCACATAACTTGAGAAATTAACAAATGATTATAATGAAGATACAAGTATGCAATGGATTTTACTACTAACAATAAAGATGCATTAGTGGAACAGATTAAACACTCAATACAGAATCAATCATAGAATAAAGAGTTTTTACCAAGGAGATGTCCAGTGCCAGTACACAATCTCATCAACAGAAAAGAAAGCATCACAAACCTTAGAGCAAAAAGATTTAAGCAAATCCACAACATGTTGTAAGAACTGAGGCCTTGTACCTGCTTGTACATGTCTTCTTTGATAAGTTTAACGTGGAGATGTCTCTCCAGAACTTCTTGAACCGCAGATTTCTCGCTGTCATCCCTCAGCCTTTCTGCCAATAGATAATAACCATCTCTGACCAAATCTTCATAAGAAAATTTCTCAGAAAGCGCAGAAATATCCCGGAAGCGATCAGCCCAACGAAGCAAATCCCGGGGAGTGATGAATCCATGTTTTCCAGCAAATACATTGCTAATTTGCCTGTGTAGCTGCAACTCCTTCATAACTCCAACCATCTTCTCAGCATGACTTTTTGGGATTTTACACCTACTCTCTAATATTATGCTCAACTCATCTTCTGGGATTTCCTCAACATGAATCTCCACAAACCGATTGTGAAAAGCTCGAGAAAGTATTTTACGTCCGCCATAAAAGGTAGGTGGATTTTGTGTAGCAAAAAGCATAAAGTCGTCATGTGCTCGAACAGTTTCATCAAGTTCGGGCACATAAAGCTCTCTGTTATCATCCAGCAGTCGATTTAATGCTTCAAGCACATCAGGTGGGGCCAAGTTAAGCTCATCCAGTACAATCCAATAGCCATTTCTAACTGCCTTAACCAGGACACCTTCATGAAATACAAGCTTCCCAGACACATCAGTTACATAAGAACCTAAATATTCCTGCAGATCTGTGTGTTCATGATTATTGACACGTAAGAATTCGTGGCCAGTTATGGCAGCAAGATACTGTACAAGGCTAGTTTTCCCACTAGACGTAGGCCCCTGTAGGAGAACTGGATATCTTTTAATAAAAATAGCACGTGACAATATTTTAAGACGCTCCCTTACAGTCTTGGTAAGGACATAATTCTCTGAAAAAGCATTATAGCGATAGTCTTGTCCAGTTAGGTAGCGATCAAAAGGTAAATCCGGAGGTAGTTTTCCTCCGAGCAGATACGACAATATCATTTGGTGCATTATTTTAGCACTAGGTCCATCCAGTAAAGTGAGAAAAAACATACAGAAACCATCATAAATTGCTTTTTGAAATTTAAATTTTTTAGTTGCCTCCCTTGTATACTCAAGAGCACGGTAAAGTGACCTTAAACTGTACTGTGGTTTCTGATTAGCCCCATCCTGCAACCTTTCCCCAGATTCCTTTTTTGCTGCTTTATAGAAACATACTATTTTATATACCAGTTCTCTGTTAGATTGACTGATACTCAAAAATCGATTGATAAACAGAGTCAAATCTTCATCATCCAAAACATCATCAACAAAGTATTCTGTAAACCTGCTCCTTAAGGAGTAAGGCAGATCTCGCTTCCCAGCATCAGTTGCTGGGTTCATGCATGCAAAAATTCGGAAATTAGGGTGTCTGTATATATAATTGGCATCCCCTCTATCAGCTAAACAAAGAGAACCCTTCTCTCCTTCAAGGACACCAGCAATTCTCTGCAACGTTTCCGAAGGAGCCAAATTTACTTCATCAAGCAAAATCCAATCTCCATTTTTAAGTGCAGTAATAAAGGCTCCTTCTACAAATGAGAATACCATTCCAGATGAAGCCCCAACTTCCTCATGTACAGTTTTAAGTTTGATAGACAAATTCTCCCAAGCCTTGAGCTTCTCTTCATTTAGAGGCTTCTTCCGCTTCTCACCAGACCCTGATCTTGACACTTCTAAAGACTTCTGAAAAGAATTAATAGCTTTCTGAAAACCACTTAATAACAACTTCCAATTTTTTTCTTTCAAATACTTTCGCAAGCGAGAAAGAAATGCATCATTAACCTGCATATAATCATAGACTACATTGAGTTACTTGTAGACAGAACAAGGGGCAAACCAGAAAGGAAAAAGTATCGCAGATAGTCAGAGGCAAGAAAACCTTTGTAGAGAAGGTCTTACAAAACAGACCCTCAAACTCCTTAAAGAGGGGAACACATATGAACCGAGCATCCATAGGCTTAAATCCTCCCAGCAAATCAGCAACATCACTTTGCTGACTTAAGTTCTGTAACAAAAAAAAAAAAAAAAAAAAAAAATTGATAATTATTCAAGGCTTTGAAAAAAATATTCCACAGGCATAAGAAATCTTGCTAGGAAAGAGAGATCATTTCCAACATACCAAAACAGTAAGTCTCTGACCAAGCCTCATGGCTAGATTTTGTACAAGTGTAGTCTTCCCTGTACCAGTTTCACCAACCAAGAGAATAGGCTCATTGCACTTAATAGAGCAAGCTATTCTCTCAAGTACATGCAGAGAACTTCGAATCCCAACAAAAATCGGCTTCGGAGAATGAACCTGCAGCAATCTCACAAAAGTATCCATGTTGATGCTGAATAAAGCATCAAGGGGTAAAATAAGATAAAATAAGATAATTCACATGCTTCCACTGACCTGAGTGTGTTGTAAAGTGACCCGTCCAATTCTTAATTCTGAAGGTGAATCCTGTAGTTTAGTTCAAAAATGAGAAACTGAAGATTTTACCCAGTCAGACAGATTACTGAAAGCAACCAGACCAACAGACACCTGAATCACGAGCTTATCACGAGGATACAAGGACTCTGTTACTGAAAGTGGAACAGCCCAAGTCTTTGCAATGGCTTTCATTGTAGTCAACCGGCTATCCACAGACGCTGAAAATGATGCAAATATATCTACAGCCTGAAGCCAAAGAATGACGGTTCACCAAATAGTTAATATATATATATATATAGCAGAATCATGTGTCCCACACCAAAAAATAAAATAATAATAATAAAGGGCAAGACATGTGGAAGAGGCGAAATTGAATTGTGTGGAACGGGAGGAGGCTTAATTCAAT
>JAYMSZ010001223.1:0-15099 GCA_036897665.1 Pelargonium citronellum | reverse complement strand
TTGACGATGGGTACTAAATTGGGTTGAAAATAAAAGTGTGGGTATCAACTCTGGTACAATTAAAGTTTGAGTATTAAATTGAGTTCCAGCCCAAACTTTGGGTACCATTTTGGCATATAACCCTAACTTTTATTATGCAAACATTAATGTGACACAAAACTACCTAATGAGTAAATCGTGTATCGATCAACCAATACTTCCTTCGTCCCAAAACAAATATTATGTTTCAATTGCATTTTTATCCCACGCTAAGTATTTTGTTTCTTTTCTTAGTTAGTTAGTTATGCATAAATTATCAATATTAATTGTACATATACAAGTTAGTTAGTATGCATTCAGTTTGTTACAACAAATGTGCACAAGAATAAAAGAGTAAACATACAACACTAACTAACTTAATTTTTCTCAAAATGAAAATGACACTTATTTTAAGATGGATGGAGTACAAAATTTATATTAGTTGCACTTAAAATAAAGTATTTTTGATTAGATGGACGCCTAAAACTGCATAGTTTTAATAGGTACCTAAAATAATTAAATAAGACTAAGCCAAATTTATGAGAAGATAACACTTCATCTAATTTAACTAATAGTCACCCTAATGAATTTGTAGAAGCGGAGCGCTTTGCTAAATTCTTGTTTTTCTAATGAGGTGACATGTTCTCATTGGTAGCTTAGCCTAAACCAAATAGTATTTGGCTCAAAATCTTCATCCTCGATAAATATAGGGGTTTAATCTTTATGTGCCCTCTAAATTGTTTAAACGTATACGTTTAGCCCGTAAACTTAATTTTTTAATGTTTATACCATCGCACTTGTAAAAAGGTGTGATTTACCCCTTGCATATCGGTTTAGAATAGTTACAAACTCGTGAAATATAGCGTCTCCTATCAGTTGGTGTATAAACTAGATTAGCATTTACCGGGTGGTCCGATTTGATCCATCTTGAAACAAATTACTGACCTTTTCATTAACAAACTCATTAGATTTTGATGAAAAATACTGTACAGTTACAAATAATATCCTAGGCCATCATTTTGAGCATTTTCTTTCTATGATCCCAAAGCAAAGCTCCTCCCCAAAACAGCAGAAATTGCCAACCAAGTCAAGACTAGAAACACAAACTCAGAAAATGCCAACCTTGGTCAGTGGTGTCCGGTACTGTATTTCAGATGGCCAAAGTTCTGCAGTCGGTATCATAAGCTCATCAACTCCTTCAGTCTTTCAATTTTACTGCAGCCATGAACATGTTACAGTTACTAAAATCTTTCAACCATAATCAATTTACTTTATGGGTTGACAAGAAAATTCCAAAAGCTTGTGAATTTAATGTCATCTATCTTACAAGTACTGAGCTTGTTAAAGCCATAACAGCTTTAATCCTCTATTTCACTCAGTCAACCTATGCTATCGCTGTGGTTTGAGTAGCACTAATGTCTATATCTTTGATAAGTTGAAGAAACTAGAAGTGGGGGGAAAAAAAAAATACTCCCTGCTCCAAAATAAGTGTCCTGTTTTACTTGCATTTTTATCCAAAAAAGTGTCTTGTTTATATTTTAGAAAGGCAGTTATGCTTGAATTATGTCCCTATAGTAAGTTAGTTAATATTCACTGAGTGTGTGACAACATATGTTCATGGGAGATAGAAGAATAAATATACAACACTAACAGTTTTTCTCAAAATGGAAAGGAGGACACTTATTTTGGAACAGAAGGGGCCGTTAACAAGTTGGTCTTCACTAGTAAACCTTGAATTTCAATATTTCCTCAGTTTTCCCCTCGGACCCAAAAATGAGTCCAAACCCCAAAACCCTTAAATAAACAATTGACAGAAAAGAAAGTGATGTGATAAGCCAATTTCACTAACAAAAAAGCAATTATAAGCAGTAGCACAATACCTTTTCGGAAGGGACGGTATCAGCTCTTCCGCTATCCGGGCAATTGCTGAACCTACATCTTCCTTGGATGAAGTATGCTTTCCTTCTGTACATGATAATAAATACATAAAAACAACCCATTATCTTGCTGATCATTTCCAGAAGAAAAAGAAGAAAGAATCACAGAAAGGACAAGCTATCTCAAAGGTTTCACCAAATAAACATCTTATTAAGACAAAGAAGCAGCATATTCAAGCAACTATTTTTACCTTTTCTAACATCTACCAAAAAAAGAAAAAAAGATCAAGTGTTTAGAATCATGCAATGGCTTATTAGATGGATCACACCTTTAAACACCAAACGAAACATATAGAACTTTGATATAATACAATGCACTCCACACAGCATATATTCAAGTAACCATCTACCAAAAAAAAATTGAAAAGAGAAAAAGATAGCAGATTAAGTGTTTAGAATCATGCGATGGTTTATTAGATGAATCATACCTCTAAACACCAAACCGAAACATATAGAACTTTGATATAATATAATGCACTCCACTGTCTTAAACTTAATTGAAGGTGCACGCCATGCTGTCTCGTCAGTAGAACAAAGAAAATTCAGAGTAATTATGATGTACCCTGTCTCAGATCTTCTTAGACCCACAAAATATGGAAGGTCAAACCAACTTATCTAGATTAATCTCTCTCCATTACATAGCAGAGGAGTTTTATGAAATATTCGAATTATAATCTAAATCAAGATGCAAGAGTCAAACACCAATGATTACAACACCACCCAAAATAGCAGCAGCAACAATGGAAGAGGAGAATTTTTTGTTCAACACATTTATTTCTGTACGCCACGAAACACAAAATAATAAGAAATAAGGGGAGTCTTATACCTTGATACTCTTCTTCAATTGAATAACGACCTTTGAGATATAAAGTGTCAGTCCAATCTAAATCTAAGCCTTCTCTTTCTGCAAAATCCTCCAACACATGACCAATGAAATTATAGGCAATAATGCTTGAGTTGTCACAGACTTCCTGGATAGCTAGGTATTGATTTTTACATGTACTCTGGTTGTTGAGAGCCGACTTTTCCTCCCCACATGACAAGTTAGAGAATAGGACATTTGGAGGGCTTGCTGGATCCATCTCAGTATCATATTCAAGTTTACACCTCTTGATATTGTTTTCATACGACCTTCCAAGTGGTGTAATGAGACTCTCATTTGTTTTAAATGCGCCATATTTGCCCACACTTTCCTGTAATAGAGAGGAAGAAGCAATACTGTAGGGATCCACAGAATCAGCATCAGTAAAGTACTCAGGCTCGTGTTTTCCAGCTGAATTAACATTTATACATTTTCGAGGTGTGAGGAAAGGAGAACCATTGTGGTTAGTTGAAGAGGTAGACTGCTCATGATAATTTGGTTTTGACTCTCCAATACTTTCTTCATAGTAATGTGAATCGACAGTATGCAACATGTTACCACTTACTGAGTTTCTAAGTCCCTGTTGCTGACCGTCAGTATCATCATCGCCGTCACCATCATCACTTTCCTCCAAATCTTCCACATATGCATCAGCAAAATCCTGATCAAACTCATAATCAGCAAGTATATCCAAAACAATCTGCTTTGTCTGGGCACTCACATTCAATATGCATTCTACCTCTTGTTTAGTCTCCTCCATGGTGAAGCATTTAGGTGGATTATTTCGACTGTTTTTGTTGATAACATCAAGAGTTTCAAATAAAGACTTTGGAATTGCATTCATATCACTGCACTCAAAAAGATATTCAGTTAACATTCTTTTAATTGCTCCCCGCAAACGTCTAATTGATAATTTAGCATTTGGATCTAATAGAGGCTGCAAGATTTTCAGCTTCTGAATCCTAACCTCAGTTTTAAGTAACAAGATGGCCTTAGCTATATCATTCTGTAAGGCTTGCATTTCTGGTGAGAAATGGCGAAACTCCACAGAGGAATTTTGACACCCAGGTCTCAGCTTCAGTGACAAACCAACTATTGCCAATGCTTTGGCTAATGGCTCCTGTAGCTTATCCCCTACATCCAGTTCTGAAAGCATAGCTTCACCAGTTTTCCTCACTTGATTAACTAGACCGTCTCGGTTCCATCCACACCTGCTGGTCTGTAGTCGAGGCACACTTCCTTGGATACCTCTAAGCTTCCTGTGCATTGCAAGCAAGGTCTGTTTAGGCAAATCCTCTAATCCAGCAAGTACCTTAGCAGCAGCATCTTGAGGAGATTGGGATGCAGGAGTAAAAAATGCTGAGCTATTATCTCGAAAATTTTGTGGATCATTGAGAAGTTGAGATAGCTGTTTGAAAACATCTGTCCCAGTAACTTTTGGAAGATATTCTTTGATGACCTTTTTCATTTTCCGGCGAGTTTTCTCAAATTTGTCCGACCCTTGCATAAGAATAGTGGCAAGGAAGTAAAGTCCTTTATTGGTCAAAGAATCAAGGCATGAAAAAAGGTCTCTTCTTACATTTTCTGGGTCAGAAAATGACATATCAACTTGAACAGAACAATGCTCTTTTTCAGTATCACCTGCTCCAAAGGCTTTCTTGACACGGGTTTTTGTGGCCTCATAGAACATCTGGGAACAAGTAGAAAATAACTCATCAACAAGTAGTGAGACAAACAAGAATATTTAACAGCACACGACCAACAATGCCATTGAACTACTTAACAAATTAAGCAAGGAAGAGGTTCCATGATAAACAAAATTACTTACACACTACATAATATCAACCTTATAATTTACTCCGTATAAAATGTATTGTATTTGGGGACAAAAGGTAGATGAGAAAGAAATAATTTGATATGAGCTAATCCTTCTTTGAGTTTTCTTCATTGTGTGGACAAAAATGTTGTATTATTCTCAGAAAGTTGGGTGCACTATATGCACAATCAAGATACATAGAGTAATTTTAGGTAATTTTATCTTGTTCAGTTGTTCCTAAAAATATGAAATACCAAAATTTAGATTTTCCCCACAGGTAATAATATAAACTGATTAAGCTTTTAAGAAAAGAAAAAGACTTTATGCAACTATTTGTGATTTTATTTATGACTATATAGAATGTGCAAGTGGTGGCATTGCCTCATAAGTTTGCTGATCCAAAAAACAAAAATAGTTTTATGATCCTCAATTAACTGGAGCTCACAAGCAAAAAAAACTCAACAATTTCAAGTTAATTACAGTCCATAAGCTTCTACTAATATTCCAGTCTAGAAATTTGAACAGTGACTAATTGCAGAAATTATAGCAAGCAGCAATAGACCTTTCAAAACAATATTGACAATACAACTAAACAGCATTAAAAATTTCCTATTGGCAAGAAACTCTAGCAGTACTTCTCGACATGGAAAATAACTTACATCGTCCTCCCTGAGCAGTGATTCAGGCAAAGACCTGGAGAGAGAATACCAAAATTATTTATCTCACGAAGTTACAATTGGCTCAAAATACAAAAGTTTTGCCAATGCAAAAGAAACTTCCTCTTACCTTTTACTTAAAAAATCTCGGTCTTTTGACTGTTTTTCTGATTCTAAGGTAGGGAGTCCCATCAGCCACCTACACAAAATCCATTTCAGTTTCACAGTCTTGTGACATAAGAAATAAAGTTAACTAAATTTACAGAAGCTCAAAACAAATCTAAAAATCACAAATTTTCTTTGAATTAGCAATCGAGGTTGCAAAAATTCAGTCAATCACACATACAATAATAACAAAAGAACAATCATGATGAGTTTTTCACAAATGTTGCTCAAAAACTAAAAACAAACCCATTGTTTTAAGAGATATGAGAACCCCATTATGTCACAGTACTGGTAATGCTCAATTAAACTAAGATTAAACAATAATTGAAAATAAATTTCTCACTTTTAAGGCTCCCATTAACACAGAAATAAACATTAACCAGAAGAACCAACAAAACCAGAAGAAATCATAACGACAAACCTTCTCTTGAGCTTTAGTTGCTTCTCTTGCTGCTTAATATGCGACAATATAGTTTCGCAATCCGTTGGGTAGAAATTGTAATCACTCATCTATACGTATACACTTCAGCCTATAAATTGAATTAGCTAGAATTTACAGAAACAAAAAAATTAGGGTTTACGGAGAAATTGAGGAGACACCAATCACCGATACTCCAATTTGAGCTGATTTGCGCACCAATTCACTGTAAAAATCGGCTCCAAGCTTCGATATGAGATTGGATTCGAAATCTAGAAATTGGGTTTACGGAGTAGGAGAGGCGGCAGAGAAGAGAAGAAGAGACGCATCTACGGTTTCTGTACGGTTAAGGGTATTTTCGGTATTTCAAAAATGTAATTTTTAATTCATTATATTAAAAAATATTTCGCTGCCGTTGACAGTTAACGATATCGGTGCATAAACCTCTCCAGTAGAGAAACTAGGGTTTTAGGGTTCGAAGCTGGAGAGGCCAAATTGACGCCATGGACGCGCTCTTAGGGTTCGAAGCAGAACTGAGAGAGGATGGTCAGCAAACGACATCTTCTTCATGCGGCTACAAGGTTGTCCCCTGGATGAGCTGGGACGAATGGGACTTTGTCAGAGGCTCGCTCTTCTCCTCTTCTCCAGATTCCATTGCCCTAGCTCTCGATAGAGTAAGATACTTATCATCCATACAGCTGTGGTTTTCGCAGTTAGTTTGGTTTGTGACTTGTGAGAAAACAGAGGTGGAAGATAGAAAATGAAGTTTTAATTAGTGTTTGGGTTTAATTTTATTGACTAAGAAAATGGTTCAATGGCCGCTTTTGGTTCATTCTAGCTTAATTTCTGGACTCTTGTGACTGAACACTAAGATGTGAATTGTTTTATGATATATGAATTCATGAGGTTTTTGGTGTTCAGATATCAGCTTGGCGAAGCCGAGGATGTCTTCCGGTTGTGATTGAAGTTACAGCATCTCTAATTGAAATTCAGCAAAAAGATCCTTACTTTAGGTAAACGCCTGGTTGCTACTTTCTAGAATCTAGAGTGCTAGTTTGCTAGAAGTTGAGGTAGAAATAGTTTGGTAAGATGAATGTTGTATTGCCAGCTTCTGGAGATGCAATGAAAGAGCAAAGCACGGGTATGATATAACATGGAAAAATTTAAAGAAGATTAGGTCTTTCAAGACATTATAATACTAATGCATCTGACAAAGGTCCCTGACCATCCCATTGATTAATGAGTGTGCACTCATCAGTTCTCAATTGAGGGTTTATTCTATATTGTCCTTTTTGATTTGGGTTGCTTTTGTACCTTCTTTCCAATTTAAATTTTGCAAGCTTCTAGTGTACAACGTTATACTATTCTTTCTATTTAAGATTTTGTTTTGGTTTGACCCTCATGCCAATGAATTCATGTGTACTTTTGCATAATTATAGGAAGGACCTAAAAGAAGAATCTTCAGATTCAGACGAAATTCTTGCAATGTTGTATTGCATGGCAATCATGAGGTGAAGTTCTTGTTCTTTTCCATCATATTAGTTACTTATGCACTCAGCCCCGGGTATTCAAAATTATATTACATTAATAATTGATTTAAATCCAATATTGGAATTTGCGATGATAACTTATATTCCAAATTTATACTCCCTCCATCCCAAAATAAGTGTCTTGTTTACTCTTTTAGAAAGTTAGTTAGGCATGAATTATCAATATTGTTCTTATAATAAGTTAGTTAGTATATCTTAAGTTTGTTACAAGTTACAACACATGTGCATGGGGATAGAAAAGAAATATACAACACTAACTAACTTCTCCTTAATATTTCTCAAAATTGAAAGCAAGACACTTATTTTGGGACGGAGGTAGTATATTATAGCATGTGTCTTGAAAATATTTATCACCTAATCAGTCTGCTCATATAGTTGGTATGACTTCAGTCTGCTACTCCGTTGTAATAGAACAATTTTTCGTACATTTTTTTTTTCCAGTTTATGTACCGATCTTGAGATGAGTCACTAGAAAAACCTGCAATAGCTCAAAATCTATTTCAGTGAATAATTTGAAACCATCTAAGAATACTCAATCACCTAAATTAATATAATGGTGGCAGTATCTTGTTGAGAGTCCCCAATGACCAAATCTTTCAGGATACAATTTTGGGTGAGGTCTGCTTTTGCTATGTTTTCTTGGGAGTATTATGTGCATAATAGAGGCAAAGTGATGGCTTTCCGTGCTCCTATTATTTTAGAAACTGCATTACGTACGTGGATCTATGATTTGTTTGGTAACCTAGTAAGCTTGCTTCTTCTATTTGTTGAGGGACATTTTATGTGCCCACTGTTGACACATGCTGGTTGTTTAGAAGACATGTAAGAAATGAATAATTCAGTCTTACATACTTTAGTCTTATTTTTGAAGGCTTGTGAACTGTGTTATTGAGAAGACACGTAAAAAGGAAGAGATTTCAATTGCTATGGCAGCTGATGAAATGCAAATTCCTCGCATGCTAATTGATATTCGTCACGGTAAGTAACTTCAATCGTTTATTCCTCATGCGCTTCTTTTGAAGTCATCAAGTATCTTCTTCATTTTTGGCTTTATGAAACCCAAGCATGTGTCATAGTATGAGCTTCAAATTCCTCACCCTATTTCTAGTAGTTGCTACCAAACCCATTTTCTGTGTCTTGTGGGATTATAAAGAATGATTTATCTCAATGCCCCATCTATGGTTCTTACTCAGTCGTTGTACAAAATGGTTTGTGATTTTCCTGTATTCAAGTTAAATTGAAAACCTAATAAACTTTCCTTTCTGGCAATGCTTCTATTGTAGAGGGTTCTCATCGTGATCTGCCTTCTCTTCGACTAGTTCGCCGTGGCTCCATTATGGTAAAAAAAATCAAATTTTTTCTTCTTCTATTGAGCAGCTCATATCC
The DNA here is from genome assembly GCA_036897665.1 of Pelargonium citronellum. Lineage (NCBI taxonomy): Eukaryota > Viridiplantae > Streptophyta > Magnoliopsida > Geraniales > Geraniaceae > Pelargonium > Pelargonium citronellum. The sequence continues at coordinate 6,291 of JAYMSZ010001223.1, read as the reverse complement.
TTTAGAGATTATTCTTTTGTTAGCATTTGCATTTGCTTCCACTGTAGTTTAATGGTACAATATCTTGTGTTGATGAATTTAGGCTCTTGATTGGCTGAAATCTTACTACTGGGATCCACAAAAGGAGGTGATTCCATTTCAAAGAGGTGGACTTGCTTATACTAGAAAAGAAATTAAGTCTAAACTTAGTGAATTGGCATTTTGCATAAAATTTAAGCAGAGTCGCCGATCAAGTTCTTCAACGATCAAGGGGAAACGTACGTATTACTTTTTCCTTTTCTTTCCTTTTGCAGGTTTAATTGTTATAGGAATACCCTAGGTTTATTTTCAGCTGACAGTTCTTGGATCTTGCATGACATATTTCATCTTTTTGCATCAAGCTAACTAAAAATGAAGAAATTTCATATCTATATGAACAACCGTTGAAAAGAAGATAACACAAAACACGGAAGCTATGACATGAAAAGTGACAGAATAACCAGTGAATCAGAATCCACTGCTGGTGCTGCTGTTTTGTGGTTCTGGTGCTGTTATCTGAACTATCATTTCAAATTTAAATGTCTAGGTTGTTGATGCATTATATTTAGGTTGCTACTCAAATTTAAATATATAGATTTTTTCATTAGTTAAGTGCATGCTCTCTATTTCCAATAGCTGGACGATTATCTCATAGTTACATAAATTACATGGTAATTTGTTGGGTTCTCTTAAATTAGTGTGATGTTTCATGATTTTATTTGTCTGGAAAACCTCTTTCAGTGAGTGCTACATTGAAACTCCACTTATTTACTGAAGTTGTAAAGTTATATCACAGTTTACCTAATTTTCTGAATTTATATTTGGTGCTTCATTTGTTGAGTTACTGACTTCCACGTGTCTTGTAGGTGGTAGACCTTCTGATCTGCTTTGTGGGCGTAGCAAGTTCTTCTTACTGGCAACAAACAAGCTCCATACGTCTAAATCTGGGGGTAAGGTATTCTCTTCTTGTACAGTATCTGTTAGATGATGGCAGTGCTATTTTATCATATTTAATATTTCTCTGAAGGCACTTTTAAATTACGATATCATTGTGACTTTTTTTCCTAATAAATAGAGTTGCTCGAGCACATAATATGAGGTGAAAAGTTTGTTCAAAATCAGTAGCTCAAATTATCTTGTTATACAAATTTATCTAATATTTCTGGAATTCATAATAGTATATACAGCAACAACCTAGACAATGTTGGTGTATGCTACTTCAAACCAATAGTAAAATTCCTTAAGATCCTCTTGTATTCTCCTTCTCCACCCTATCATATCTAATGTTATCTCCTCTGTTAAGCCAGATGCTATCAAGTCATTCCTCACTATTTTTCGAGCTAACTTAGATTTGCCCCCAACCCCTTTTACTTTTTCCTTACAGATTTTCTCTACCATTCTCTTACGTTGTCTCTAATCTCCTATGAAACACCAATTCACCCTGTTGGTTGAAGAGTCATGTTGGGTTAGCATGTCGGACATGGACACTCAAATCTTTTTCAAAACCTTTTTTATTCTGAAGTCTCTCTCCATCTGTCTAATTTGATATTTTAAATGTTAGTAGTATTTTGGAATTTAATTCTCTTTTAAATTAAGATTGGATGATTGATTAATTGAGCCTGCTTTAGAATATGTATGTAAACATCTGCTACTATGACAATGTTTGTCTTTACTAATGGAAGTAAACATGATTTTCAGGTTATAAGACACATATAAAAAAGACATTGAGCAGTCTTGTTCAGTTATATTCTTCTTTCTCATCAGAAGTAGTGTCGCTTTTGTTGGAGTTCCTGCTAAATGCATCAGTATCCTCAGACTTGGTGGTGAATGATTGGAAGGTTGTAATAACACAATTCTCAAGTAAGGAACCTGAACTGGTCCTGTCTCTTCTCGAGGCAGTACTTGATATGATACAGACTCGGGAAGCAATGAAATATGAAATTGGTAACTACTCTTGTACATTTGTGATTTTGTTTATGATCTTATTCTCGAATTTGCAATATTGTGCATGTTATTGCTAGTATTTTCTTTTACATGCACCCTATTATTCGGTTGCTTTTACAATCATCGTTCCAAGTACTGTTGAAGATGTTCAAAACACTACTACTACTGGTGATAGCGTTGCCCAACTAATTGTGGAGTAGTGCATTTAACGCCTGCCATATTTAAATGTGTGCGCTAACTTGCTGTTTATTATTTTATTTTATTTTTCTTCAGGACGAGAACAACTCTCTCTAGAGTATCAGACAGCAATATGTGAAATTGAACGCCTTTCATCTTTGTTTAGATGGCTTGTTGGGAATCTAAAGGGTTTGAAGCCTCTTCATTGCAAAGATGTAGCTTCTAGAATTGAAAATTCGTCGGCAGAAATAGATGTACCAAAAGTAATTCTAACACAACTACTGCGAAAATGTCTCCTGGTGTCAGCTACTGGCAACATCCAGCTCATGGAATCAGCCTTGCTTCTTGCAGCTCTAACAGGAAACAACTCTGTGATGCAGAAACTCGAAAAGCTATCATTGCTATATTGTTCATATTCCGAGAACAATAAAGAAGATTCTTTGTCCTTGAGCTCCCATAACGGTTTTGTTCAGCAAGAGGAATCTATTATACAAGCTGCTAAGAAATTAGAGTTAGTAAAATCTCATCGAATGAAAGACAAGATTACAAAAACAACAGATGGAGATTTGGGAAGTTCAAACAGATGGATTGTGGCAGAATCATGGAACCCTTGTCCAATCGGTATGCTGCCCCGTGATGTTGGTTCTTCTGGCCGTTTGTCTGTTCTGAACTGCAATAGCAATGCTCACAAAAAGGAAAGAGATGTATCCCCAATTAGGGAAGAGGGGGAGCTGAACCAAGTTAGTGTCAAGAGAGTAGCCGATTGTGATGTTCAGCTAATTGATAACTCGAGTATTAAGAAGATGCGGGAGACAGTGGACGACTGCATGCCCGAGAAAGAGGACGTGGAAGATGTTGGAGGCCGGTTGATGATTGAGGGGGTATGGAAGGAAGTTGGAGAAAAGGAGCTGCTCGTCTTGCAGTCTCACGTAAGGATTTTGGTGTAACAAGTCATACCATGCGAAGATATGCATAGCCAAAAAAATTTCATGCATGTCATCAAATTTTGGTGCATTTTTTCTAATATCTATGGTGGTTAAGACACATTCAGCTTCATTTTTTTCTTGTAATGGGTAGGAGTTTTGCTTGCCAGCTGATTGTCCATAAACCTTGGTTAAATCAGAGAATACTGAAAATACGAGTATTTGGGTTTTCTTCCTCAAATAATTATAGGATTCTTGTTTGATCAATATTAATCAGTATCAACCCCGAATGTTCCAAAGAAGGAACTTCATCATTTAAACTGCTTCAAACGATGGCCTGCTTTGTAGCAGTTCGGTCTGATTTTCTGGGCTCCTTAGGAGCCAAAGGATACGAGGGAGCATTAAAATCACTCGAGCTCGAGTCAGTTGCATTACTAAAACTCAAATCTGCAGAATTATCCATATCAACAGTATAATCATTAGATGAAGGTAAATTAGACTCGGAAGAATTTATCTCAGAAGACGGGACGACGGTGTCATGAGTGTTGAGTTGCACAACTAGAGTATTAGTCTCCGCCAAAGCACGAGCTATCGCTTCAGCCTCGCTAGCTTTGTCAACCCTGCTACTAGTTTAGTTGTCGCTCAACCAAGTGAGGACTCTCATTTGGAATTGCTCGAAATTGTTGCATGAAATCAGATTGATCAAGCAACTCCTCTTCCAAGTTAGCCAATGCTTCAATAAGAAATATAGGAATTGAAACAGGCTGACTGACTTTATAAATAATCTTTGCTCTTGGAGCTTATATCAAAAGTTCGGGAACCAAATTGAGTCGAATAAAAATTTTGGGGCCAAAAATTGAGTCTTTTACCTCAACAAAATTTGTATTTTAAGTTCAAATTAATGTCATGTGATTCAACTAATCCTATGGTACGGCAGATGGTTTCTTTAGCTTGATTCCAGTTTAAGTAACTTCAAAAGTCAACCTTCATCCTGGATGCATTTCAAAGCTAGCAGAAGCTATTACAGTGTTACACTTATATGTTTGATCTTGAAGAAAAAGAAGAGAATAAAAAAACAAAAGAACACCACACAATGACAGACAAAGATCAAGAGAAGAGAAAAGCTGCTATACATGGAGGCTAATGAAATATACAAGTAAAATCTGGGCACACTGTCAATGCAAAACCACTCCCTAAGTAATATAGAACACCACAGCTCAAAACCCACAGTGGAATCTCCCTTCAGTACAACAATGCACTGAGAACAAATAATGAAAAAATGGGTGTCAAGAATTCCAACCCACCGCCATGACAGCCTGCATCATAACAGGACATGGATATGTCAGGAACCAGAGTTGATTATTTGCCTAATTGCATCATAGCAGAATATGAAGTATCAAAATCTACAGCTCAGACACAGTGAATCTTATAGAAACAAAACTATTCCTTCATACGTCAACAGAATATGCAATGGCACACCAACTACATAAGAAGCATGTTTCTCCATGTACGTAATCTTTTCATGCATGCATGTCCTACCTCCCAAGCTACATTTTAAATGATGTTGTAAAGTGCTGCAGGCATAACATTATAAAACTCAACTATTTTATCAGACTATTTAGCAGCAAATTATTCAACTAGAATGGGATCGTCGGAATGCTTTTCAAATTTATGTATTATCTCCTGGCAGCAAGAAGGGGGAAAAAAAGACCCACCATCTTAATTATCAATTTCAACCTTAGCACTTTGGTTCTATTTTCATAGACCGTCCAAAAGTTGCCTTTAAATGTTTCAATTTCCAATTGGTTGAAGTTTTGACAAAGATCACCTAGCTGTTTCTCAAAGACTTCTCTTGAGTATGACAGCCTTCACTTATATCATTTATCCAGTTCATCTATGTAGGTTTACATAAACTACTCCATTTTACAAGTAAAACAACAAAAGCAAATCAGAGATCAACAAAAAGAATGCAGAAGGCAAAGATGTGTACCGGTATTTTTAAAAGTCTCTGATGTTGGTAGTGCAGGTAATGACATTTCTGCAATATTCAGTTGATGCCATTAGAACCTAAACATTGACAGAAACCAAATACGTACTTATAGAACCCACAATTCCCTGTTTAAAAATAAACAGGGAGACAAAATGGTTTTCCGGTTACCTGGAGCACAAAGAGACAACGAAGACATAGTAGATGATGAAGGCCATGGAGCAGCAATATTGTCAGTCAAATCACATGTAAAGCTAAAACCCGTTGTGTTATCAAGAACCACGTCTGAAAACAAGCTTCTAAGTAGACACCCTGCATTCAAATTAAAAATATGATTTAACACTAAAGAACTGTGAAAAGAAAAGGTGGAAGGGGGAGGGAACTGGGGATGAGAATACAAATAAGTGCGAACCTTGTTGGCCATAAGCTGCAACAGCACCCATGAAAAAATCCACAAAACAGATAGACAATAATACATCAGATATGATGAATGACCACAGAAATGGAATATCAAGATAACATTATTGCATGAAATATTACCTTGGACACTAAAATCTTTCAAATCTACATCACAAAGTTCATAAATATTGGTCATGACTCCACCTCTTCGTAACATGGACCCAAAAAGTGTAGCACACATTATGGCTTGCTTGTTTGTGATTAACATTTGATTTTGTATCCCTGCAATGTAAGTATTTAACGAGCTACAGCAGGATGGACTTGGAGCAGCTACATTACGGCATGCTTTAATTACTTCTGAAGGCTGCTTAAAATCCAGAGGACAAACTGCAAAAGAGTATTTACTTCACTAAAGTGAAACAACTAAACCAAACTGTAATGTATACGCAATATATACATACAAAAGAGCTCAAAAAGACATGCTCATATGAATGTGTAACCAATTTTTTATCTTAGCTAAAAGAAATGAAAATAGTTGGATGTGCTCTTCCAAGGAATTGGAAGAGCCCTATTTGAATCCTTCAGTTGTACAATAAACAAACTGGAATTATTATATCACTCAAGTTAATCATATATAGCCCAAAGGGTCGGCCCAATGGTTCAAGGATCACACTTCTCTGATAGAGGACGTGGGTTTGAATCTTGTAGGGTGGGGTGGTAAAGGGTTATGGGAAAGGGGAGAGTCACCCTCTATTGTGTAGCTCTGCATCTTGGGACATTATTTTTTTGGATTAATGTCACCAATGGTACACGAACTTTGGAGCTATACCCAATTTGGTACAC
>JAYMSZ010001222.1:0-15100 GCA_036897665.1 Pelargonium citronellum | reverse complement strand
TGACTTGTTGGAGCATCTTTGCCAAAGGACCGCCCGGACCTCAATGCATTTCCCTTGGAGGTTCTCGGTGCCTAATTAAACATACAAGTTATTACATTAGTTACAATTTATAGGACAACTAGCCAATTTCAAATGGGAGAAAGATTTTAGGCGTGTTTGGATTCTTGGATTCAATTTGTAACATGGAATTTAAGTTTCATCTATAAACACATGGAATTTTATTGAATTGGAGCCAAATCCAAATCCAAATTCTTGGACCATCCAAACACTAAATTTGACTCAAATCAAGAATTTCAAATAAATACCAGTCCTAAACAAATAGTTAGGGTAAAGTAACTTCAACGAACCTGGATGCATAAGGTAAGAAATGATGCCAACTCCTTCTTCAAGTTGTCCCTAATGATCCCGTAAATTTTTTCCACATATGCCGTGAGCTGCTGCTTGAAAAGCAAAGCTGGGTACTTCGCCTCTACTTGGCGTACAACATCAAGGGGAGCAGCAAGGTGAGCAGAAGAAGGAGATGACCGGAAACCCTGGAAACCACCATACGATATTACATAAGCCAAAGAAGAGTTTGAAATTTGAAGTAACCAAAATCACAATCAAAATTAGTCTTTATAGGAAAAATAAAAGTTCAATCCAATTTTGCGATACCATGGTCATCCTCCCAAAGAGGGATGTGGGAGGTAGTTTCCGCTGTGGAGTTGCACCAGTTGCACCAGCACCCTTCATGCTTCGTTGAAGCAGGAACAATAATGAAGAGGTAGTTGATAACCAATAAGCCATATGATCATTGTCATCTTGATTCTGAAACAAAGAAGATAAATTAAAATCTCGATTATCTTCAAAGCTCAAAGCCTCAAACCAAATTAAACTGAGTCATAGAAAGTATTGTCTTGTGAAATCCCTAAAAAGGGCGGGAAAGGAGATATTGGCTATTATACCTCAATTGCAGAACCGATCATTTGGATAAGACGATCAAAAACACTAGTTCTTTCTGCTTCAAAAGATTTCCAGTTGAGAAGACATTTGTAAATGGTAATTGCTGCAACAGGCTTTCCATGACTAAAACCAATATTATTCATAACACAGTTTATAAGAGCATCAACATTTTCCTGCAGCAAGACAAAATTATAATGTCAAAACGATTCAACCTACCCTGCACCAAAACAGAAGCATAACGATAAAACATATATGATTTGTGAGAACATACATGTTGCCGTTCAACCATAGATCTAGTCAACTTGCTATCAGATTCTGTGCCAAGCTTCTTTACTGGTGTTGCATACTGTGGTTCCAGCGGAGGTAGTTCACTCTGAAATACACAAAAACTCATTAGTGTACTGTACGATGTCGATACTATTGAAAACATAAAAGATGGAAAGTTGGGGGGTAGGTCAAATTACTTGGACTTTAATCTCTTCACTTGTATGATGACCATTTTCCAAACTCTGCAAATAAAGGGGTCAAGTAAATAGAGAATTAGGTGAAATGAAATTTCATCAAAAGAAAAGAGACTGGGAAGGAGATGAGGAATAAAACTTCAGTTTATACCTCAGTATCTGGGGAGAGTAAATGCTCAGACATCTTTTTAACAGGGGTATTCATCAGGGCATTCTGCCGAAGAACTTTGTTCTCCGACTCCATGTCCAATACCTTCTCTTGAAGTCTGTTAATGAAAGAAACAGTGAATCACAATAGTGGGGGAAAAAAAAGAACAATGCGAGAAAGATATAAGCCTGACTGGCAATCGACCAAATGCACTTAGAAATCCAATTCCCAAAGTACACTAAATTTATGCATTGAAAATACCCATCACAATTATTTGTCAATGTGGCATAAGTAGTTAAAGACAACAATAACCTCTGCATAGAAGTCTTCAACTGTATCAATTTTGATTCTGCGTCCAAAGCTTGCTTCAACCGTTCTTCACTAATCTTGCTCGTTTCTTCGAATTTCTTCTCTGTTTCATCAACTTTCTTTTCTAGCGAACTGACCATTGCCTACAAAATAATACATCAAGAGCAACACCATTAGGAAAGAGATACGCAAAACTATGCTTGCACAAGCTAAGAACACATTCTAGAGTTATTTTCAAATTAGTACAGTTAGAATGCTACAGCATGATGTAGATCCTATACGAGTAGATTCACACCTTCAGTTTTTCGTTTTCACTTGTAAGTTTCTCTAGCATTGCATTGTCAACAACGGGAACCTCCTGTATGACAGGCACTTTCTCCACTACTGATTTGGCAGCTTCGCGCTCCTTCAGGAGCATTTCTTTAGTTTCTTTAACCTGAAGTTGCATCTCTTGCAAAGCCGACTGAAGCTTTGCATTTTCTTGTGTTTTAGCCTCTTCTACATCAGCCTACAAAGAGACATGAATGCATAAGTTACACAGTAAGAATCACTATATATAACATTCATCCAAACTAACTTACCGGAAATGATAACATAATTTTTTTAAATTAAAAAAATTAGAAAAAAAAAAGAAAGATGCCTGACTATGACCTAAACTTGAGTTCATCATTCATGAATCCTAATTTTGGCAGGGATTCTATTAGGGAAATAAGGTCCTTTTCTGTTTGAGTACATTGAGACACAGATTCAAAGTGAAGTTCACAACATACCACAGAGCTACTATTTCCTATCAAAGATTGTTAAAGTATGACTCCTTTTTCACATCCAAAATCAAGGAAATACAGAGACTTTCATAATAGTTAATGGATTTAGTTGCATGTCTGGACAGAGAAAAATAATACGCAAACTATATTATACTAACCCTCATCCGCTTCTCAAGTTGTAATCTCCATGTTAGTTCTTCAACCTGCTTTTCCAATTTGTTTTTGGCAGCTTGGAGAGCTCCAGTTTCTCTAGCAGCCTGAAAATAAAAATACAGGAAAAAAAGGACCTCTAGATGTTATGGTATGCAAAGGAAAGGACAACAAAACATAAAAGACGTGATTTGCAATTCAACAGTAGCAGTCATGTAAAATAGTTTGCAATTTAGCCAATAATTCGATCTCGTAAAATTAAATGTAAACAAGTCATCATAAAAAAGGGCAGCCCACTACATGAGGCTCCCACCAAAGTGGAGATTGATGAAATAACAACTGATACCCAAAAAAAACAATTGGAATTTTTTAGAACTATAGTGTCAAAGGATCACACGACACATGCCGTCATTTTCAATTAGAAGGATAGGAAATATGTGAGTTTCTAACATATATTTGGAACAAGTAATATGAAGAAAAGAAATTGGCGCAAGCTCCATCCCTCCAGTAAACCTATAGCCTCCACTTCAAGTAATAAGGGTTTGTGTCATTCAGAAATATGGCAGCTGGCAGGGTTTAGACAGGAAAGGGAAGTCCCCTCTTGGCAATTCCAGATTATGAATACCTCTTTTCCTTCCCACTTTTCTGTAAATAACTGTGTGGCTATCTAGTGAAAAAGAAAACATGACAGAGAAAGAAAAGGTCACCATCTTGAGCTTTCGTAGTTCTTTACGAGCAACTTTTCCTCGCCAAGCACATTGTATTTTGATTGCTCCTTTCCTCATCCTTGTGTAATGCAATTGAGCTAAGTATTTGCGGCATTGACTCTGGGATATATAGATTAACCGTTATTTCACAAGTAGCAGGAGGATAAAATAATTTCAGCTACAAAGAGCAATATTGAAAAGGACATATAAGCATGCATCAAATAATGCTTTACCTGAATCATGATTGCAGCTTGCGTCTGCCTTCTGAAGCGTAGCTCCGTACGAGCAGCCATCCCACGCATACCAGTTTGAATGGAAAGAGCAGCTGAACAGGATTCTGTGTAAGCTTTCCTGGCAAGATACATGCGCAAGTCTCTTTGAATCCTCAAACAGGCAGCTTCTCTCCGCATGCTCTCATAAACTTTTCGAGCAAGTTGTCCTGTATTAAGCACAAGAAATTACTCCTTGGAATTAAATAATATTCTTAGCACTCCAATTGATTAGACTATTCAGCTAACTGATAAGGATCACATGGGCAATAGCATGTCTTTTATCAAAAGTACCTCTGCATACAGCCTGAATGTGTAAAGCAGAGAGGCGGAGCGAGATAAAGCCTCTGCGACCCAAATAAGAACGAACTTTCCTCTGAATAATGCAGGCTGATCTTCCTAAGACCTCACTTCTACGAGCATCCAACTCCGCCATCTGACCGGCCCTTAGAAATACCTTTGTTTTACCAATCTACAAGAATAAAATGAATTAGTAAGCTGAGTATCGAAACACCATCCACAAGACAATATACACACACATCTGAGTTTAGCAGCAAAACTGAAGATGCACATTTTGTGGCCAGAAGTTTATTTGCAATCAGGCCTTGTTTAGGCCCAAAGTCCCATCATTGTGGTACATCCAATTGGTGACTTGTGACAGATTCTTCAGTTTTCAAAGTTTCCTTTTTTGTTTCTCTTTCTTTGCTAAGCAAATATGTCAAACTTCTCAGTAAAGAATCACTCAAATATCCAAGTAGGAATTCAGATACTTTGAAATGACAAAACATAGCTCAAATGTCATTTTTGATTGCTATGAAATTAAGTAGGATTTTGAGAAATTCGAAATGACAAATATAGCCAGCTCAAGGCCATGTGTACAGTTAATGCGCTCCATTACCTAGTTATTGCTCTAGTGACTATGCCCGATTAATATAGAAGTCAAGGGGCACATTACTTCTTATAAAATTTAGCTTCAACCATAAATGAAAAGTTAATTATCCGCACCTGATAGCCATCGAGTCCCACCTTCTCCAAAAGCCTCTTGCAAGCAGTGACTTCATCAGAGCTGACATAAAACAACATAATTGAAACCAAAGATCTTCATGAATTGGTGTGATAACAAACAACTAAAGTGATTACTAGTATACCTCCCATCCAAAACTTCAGGGGCAAGGATGCCAAATCTATCCACAAATTCATCAAATGGTTTTCTCGTAGGATATCCAGCCATACTTATCCTAATAGCCTCCATAACTCCCTAAAATTAGTATTACCAACAAAAAAAAAATCAGGTTATATTAACTACAAAACCGATGAGAAAATGCAGGGAAAAAAACACAGAAATTAGTAGGATATTAGCAACCATACCCCACATCGTAGTTGTTGAAGAACATTTTTATTCTCAAAAATTGCTGGCTTGAGAAGATTATTGGGCTTTACACAGCGAATGTAATGAGGCTCTGTGGAACTTAGAGTATGAAGCAGTTCTTGCAATTGTGTCTGTATAACATAGAAAATGACTTCATGATCAAGAATATTAATTATTAAAAACAAGTGCTTTAAAAAGTGGAAAGCCACCAAACCTTGAAACGAGAACCAATGGAAGAGAATTTTGAAGATTTGGAGGAATCCTCTAATTGTGGAAACAAACTCGACACAAAGGGACATTCTGAAGCACTCAAAAGTGCCTGATGCTCAGCAACAACATAATCCTTGTTCTTGTCCAGGAAGAATTCAGTCTGATAAGTGACCTGAAAGAATTTGTATTGTTTGGTCACACATTAACTTTGAAGCTTCTTAGCTCTTTCTCCTGAGCAATTCAATAATTCTCCCAACTCATGAGGGATACTTACATCACCAGCATAATGGCAAATCGTGAAGTCACTCCGTGCTAATTTTGGCTTGTTGAAACGTTTGTGGTTTTTAAACGTCTGGTAGAGTTTTTGGGCAAATGTTTCATGTGTTGATCTTGGAAACATGCTGCAAAAAGAGTCAATCTAACTATAAAAAATTGAAGCAAAAAAGGGTTATGTGGTTGAAATAGGCCACGCATCTAGAAGTAGCATGCACTTACCATGCTTCATCCAGAAGAGCAATTATGCCACCAGGTTTCTGAAATTTTGCATAAAAGAAAATTAATTATTATAAAAATGATGCACTGCATTTAAAACAATTTGGATGCACTGCATTTAAAACAATTTGGATGCACTCACATGGCAACATAAATAGTTTGCATCATCTAATTATACATAGAGTTGTAATTTTATGGATTCTTCTACATGAAGTACAACTACATTTTGCCAACGTCTATTTAGAGGTTCACAACCAAATATATGGAATAGAGGTCACGAATAATGGAAAAGATACAATATCATAAGATAAAATATTCACAATCAAGGGTGCCTGAACTGTACATGGTTTATACTCGAGGATGATTAAATAATAATAAAATACAAGAAACAAGTAGACAAATAATTAACATCATATGACAGAATAGAACATTGAACATAATATATAAGGAAAGGTGCTAAAGTGAAAGAGTGAAAATGAATCCTAAGCAGTGTAAGATAACAAACCTTTTCAATGAGATCTAGAATATCTTGATTGTCGACAAACTCAATGTAGCTCCAATCAATTTCTTCTTTCGTATATTCTTCTTGCTCCATTTTGAAAACATGCTGTCGTGCAAAATATCTTATGCATAAAAATCTACTGCACCATAGATGGACAGAAGATATGAAAATAATCCAAAGGCACCTTTCAAACACTAACCTGGTTGAAGTGCTGCTGAAGTTTCTCATTTGTCAAATTGATGCAAAACTGCTCAAAGCTGTGAAACCCGGAAGAAAGTAAGCACAACAAGCAAGTATCCGCCTAAGTGATTAAAATACTATACAGGGAAAGCTAAAATGCTTACTAGACATTAGCAGAGTCGTGAATCAAGGAAGCAAAGTCATTAAGTTTATAAAAGAACACATGGATACCATGATAATTTAGAGAAGAAATAAGATGAAATCAAGTTTCTTGCTGTTCTTGCTAGCATCTTAATTCAAATACAGGACCAATGCATAAGTAAACTCGTTCTGAAACACAAACTAAAACTATCCCAACATGGTTAATTATGTAAAAAGTTAAAAGGAAGTGTTGTTCAGGAGAGCGGTATACCTCATGAATCAAGACCAAACTGTTTCAAAAGATACAAGTTCAACTAAATTAAGATTGATAAAGCATGTCAAGTTTTAAACCTCAATGCAAGTTCTTAAGACATTAAAAACATGTCAAAACCAATTTCTGGCCAACAAATGAAAAACAAAAGGCATACCGGTTAAGCACCTGTTTGTCTTGAAACTCTCAAATCCATAGATATCCAGCACTCCAATCAAGGACTTTGAGTTAGGATCTTGACCAATTGAGCGATTAATCTTATCCACAAGCCTGTAGTAAAAGGCACAGAAACCACATAACTTTCAGAAGCAAATACAACTTTTTTCAAACGTCTGATACTGAACTAAAAAGCACAGTCATAAGGAAAGATCTATTATATCCTATATTTATATATTTATTCAAATGAACTCAATATCATATGTGTTAATCTTACCAGTCAAACAACCTCGAGTACACAATTTTAGCCAAAGCATCTCTGCTGGTAGTTGCAGCGTAAGGATCCAAGCATTTAGTGATGGTTTCATCGCGAGTTACAATCACACGTTTGCAAAGAGAATCTTCTAGTGCCTTTACATCACACCTGAATAACTAATAAAATAAGATGCTACATATTTTCTTCTATAAAACTAAATTTAGAGCAAACTTTTCAAAATAATCCCTATCAGCATATGCATATATAAATTTCCACTTACCTAAAAAGCTCGGCAGCAGTTTTTAAATGGAACCAAGAACTTTCGTCTTTGGGCATGGATGAGTCTGATTCCTTCCCTTTAACAAATTCGATATTCCCAAGATGGAGAATTGCAGCCACAACTCGAAATATTCCATCCTAAGGTTTTGAATAGAAAGAGAGTTAAGGTCAGGCTTAATTTGCAACCATCATTATCTTTCAATTTATATTAAACCCATTAAAGTACCTGCTCTTCGGCACTTATTCCAACAACGTCCATTGCCTTCCTTGTATCAATGTAGTCCTGTTTATCATTAATTCCATCCAATTCATAGCAATTTGATTGATTTAGGTAATGAAACTTCCTTGGATTATCCATTTTGTATCTCTGAATATCCTGGCAAATGAAAAGGAAAACAGAGCATGTTAAAAAGTCAGGAGGAAAATGAACCTATAGAACTTTGCTTGTACCAAGACTCCCCAAGAAAAGACAAAATGGGACTACTGAGAGTCAGAACCTATGGAAACAACATGACTATGTAAGACAAAACACTATAAAAAATAAAATAAAAAATCTCTCCAAATATACATTACTGAAAAAGGGCCCCTGGTAATGCACCTCACTTGAATAGTGAACAACCAATGAGGCTGGATACATCTCCTTGAACACTGACCTTAAACAGATTTATCAATTGCATAAAGGACAAAAATAAACAAAAGCTCATAGACAATTGACAGACTAACGAGGGTACAATAAAATGAAGTGGGATCAGTAGCTTCCAACGGAACTGATCCACCACCTACAAAAAAGAGGTGGTATCTATCCATCACCTTAAAACAGAATCAGTTACATTCCCTATATATACCTAAGTCAATTTTCTAAGCAACACCCCAATACATTTGTATATCCAACACACCCTCCACGTAAGTAACAGCTTATGAAGAATTTCCAAATATGCACTCTCCCAATCCTTCCAGTTGCCACAACACATGAGAATCCATCACAGTAGTGACTGAAATTAATGAACTTCTTCTTCAAAGATATGGCTTTGACAAGGTGATAAGGGAAAACATAACACATTCTACTGTCATAGCATCTCATCCAAAAATAAAGTTTTAAAAGTCACACGCAACTCAATCATGTGTCACAGATGGGTTTTTACTTTCCATTAACAAGACTAAAAACAAGAACCTGGGAAACAAAAATTGTAGAAAAGCCACACTAAACCCCATATGTAAAATCTGGAGCTAAAATAAAAAATACAGAACAATAACATAATAGCAGTCAAATATTGGGTCTACTGAACAAATGCTTTTTTGGCCAGTCCATTGCAACCACAACTCACAAGATACTGAATAACAATACAAGTACCAAATAAACACAAAAGTAAGAAAAATGTAACCTGCTTGCATTATGACCCAAAAAAATTTGATAAAACAAAAGTTGGGGAAATAATCTAATAAGAACCATTTACCTCTGGTGGTGCAGAACAAAGCATGTAGAAACAGTGATAATTCCTCTCAGGATCAGACACCTGACAAACACGAGATCTTTCTAGCAAATAAGTTCTGACAGCAGCTCCTGAGATCTTTCCAGCCTCGTCAAACTGAATCTCCACAAACTTACCAAAACGACTGCAGCATGCAAGCAAAGAGAAACCCAGTCAAACATATAGTATGGCAGAAAGTTACAATATACACTGAAGAAACTTTCTATTAAATATACTCCACCTTGAGTTGTTATTTCTTACAGTCTTTGCATTACCAAATGCTTCTAGAACAGGATTTGACTGCATAAGAGAATAGAATCAACTAATGCATCCATGATATGGATAACTAATAAATTCAGAAAACAACAGATTGTCAACTGGTTTCAAGAATAAGAGGATCTGATATAAGTAACTCAGTTACCTCAAGGACTTGCTGCTCAACCGTCCTCCCTCCAGAATTAGCTCTCCCTCCCATGTAAGCAAGATAACGCATGAGCAATTTTGTGCTTTCTGTTTTACCTGCCCCACTCTCCCCACTTACTAAAATTGATTGACTTATTCCCTCATGTCTCATAAGTCTGCATCACAGCAATGGTAATTTATTTGTCAGAGGGACAAAAATGTCAAATGAACAGTACAATATGATGATGCGCAAAAGTACCTGTATGCAGCATCTGCAACAGCAAATGGATGCGGACTCAGCTCACCGAAGGCTGCCCCTTTATATTGTGCCATCATATGGCTATCATATAGATGGGGCAGTCTTATAAAAGGGTTCACAGCAATCAGTATATTCCCAGTGTAAGTCTGAAGGCAACATTTAGTAAATTAGCCACACCATATCAAGCGATCTACATCAAAGTTAAATAATATATTGTCCAACGTTCTCAAAATGTAATACAACTATACAACATCACATAATCTCCAAACCACCAAACCCCCAAAAGAAGAGAAAATAATAAAGGGAGAATTGACTTGGAGATGGAATAATACGCGCTTAAAATACTCACATATATTTCATTCATATCATATCTAGATCTCAAATTCTGCAGCACTCCTGGTTCATGCAAATAGGACAGCTTTGTCATATCATCCACTCCACAAGGTGGGGCTTCGACATCTTTGGGGTAGACACTGGAAGACTTAACAACAACCTATAATTTTCACAGGAGAAGGATCCAAAATCAGTAAATTCTCATGTTAATAGTCTTTGTCCAAGGTCAACAAAGAATTGTCAATGAAAGTAGGAATGAGAAGTCAGCACCAGAAAAATAGAAAGTTCAAATTGCGCATTTAACATGAGCTCCGATAGAAATGACAATGTTGTTTAACACCAATTAAGAATTTAGAAGTTGACAAATTACAAACTGAAGTAGATAAATGAATAAAATCCAATAAGTAAACGTCAAAAGTACTCACCGTCTTCCCTGAAGTGCAGAGGACCTTAATATCATGACCATTAACCTCTACAATTTCACCTTCTAACCAAGCTTCATCCACATCTTCCACCCATACTAGGGTTCCAACACCAAGACTGACAGCAGCAGCCTACAGATACAAAAATTTATTATTGACAAACATATCAAGATGTGCCACCTTTAGAGAATATTTGGGCATAAAAAGTTGAGCCATATGCATACAAGCGAAATTTTCAAGAGTAAAGGTGAACTCTTGACTTTCAAAACTCAATAATATTACAGATAAAAGACAGTAGTCGAGGATGTGTCGAATATGAACACTCAAAAAACAAACGGGGGGTGAGATTCAGGTTAGAAGAAGTGACACTGTTACCTATTTACCTTCTTAAACACTTACAGGAGATATCAGTTCCGTCCATAAGCTAGAACCTTTAATTCATAATTTGAAGTGTAGAACAATGTACTGTTTGTTCTAATGAAAAAGCATCAACACAAGGCAAATCCTTTGGTAGGTTTCTTGGAATTTAACCTCACCGTTGAATTTAGTTTCGTTAAACATTAATTTTTGCTCCAGTAATAAAAATTTCTTGGTAAATCGGCAGGTTGTCAGTTCAATTTTTGTCCTTAGCCATGAAATTTACATGCACTTAAACATCAACAGAATAAGTAATAAAACTACAATTATATCCACAGTTCCAAATCAACTTATCACCATTACTCAACCCATCACTTGCGATTATATGAAAGACAAGTATAGCAGGGTTTAAGAAAATCCTTAGTTGACTTTAGTTGAAACAAGTTTACAAGAAAGTCAAAACATCCTTAGTTGACTTCAGTTGAAATGAGTTTACTATAACGTCAAAACACCACCTAAGTTGTGTCGCACAAAGCTGAACATGATTGTAATCATGGTTCGAAAATCTCAACTTTCAAAGGGGCATACCCCAGAAAAGCAATGTTGATTACTGAATTCTTACTAATTAGTAATTACTATCGCTACCGTCACAACAATCACCACATTATCAGCATTGCAGCACATATAGAAGCCGATCCTATTAGCAAAACCAAATAACAACAGAACTAACTTACACGGCTTCAAATCCAAACTCATTTCATTCAAATACCTCATATTAATCATTTTTCATGAACTTTAAGTCAACAAACCAAACCAAACACCAAAAAAAAACAGCACAAGCAACCAAATCCAAAACACAAAGCAACAACAGAGATCTGAACATCCATTTCTGCTTCAACTAAACCACAGATCAGTCCACCGAACACATCAAAACACCACAAACACCACAATTATCAACAGATTCCAAACAAATTAGCATTTCCGAAGACTTCTAAATCCACAAAAAAAAAAAAATCATAAAATTTACCATTTCAACACAGATTGACCGGATCAGACACTGTCCTCGCTTCTCGATCTACTTCCAATGGCTTCACCGCCGATTCAGGATTCTTCCTCCTCCTCGCTTCAAACACGAAGCTCTTATCTTCTCCAACGGACAATAAAATCCAAAAAAATCATCAAAAATTCCAAAAAAATCAGCAAAAAAACGAGAAGCTAGAGCTCTGCGACACACGAAGATTGTGAAGAACAGATTCAAGGTTCTCCGCAGAGATTTTGACGTGCGAATTGGTCGTTTTCTTCGTCTGCTTCTCTTCAACTCTTGAGAGTAGAGACGCTAAAATAAAAAAAATGTTGGTTTACAAAATAATTATATTTAAAAATGAAACGCTAATTGAGGAGTGAGATTACGAAAATGCCCCTGAAAAGAGGTTGGAATTACGCGGCACGACATGGTCGTGAATGGAGTCTGGTCGGTACAGAAACAAATTTTACTGGTTGTTTACCGAACAAAACGGTGTCGTTTTCTGAGTCTTTTACTGACTTGAAAACTGAACTACTCATGTACTTTACTTGCCCTGCAGTTTTGGTTGGTGCATTTTGTACAATTTTAGAAAATATAAATAAATTAGTTGTGAATTTTCTTTAAATATACTCCTTGTTGAGTTGGTTATTTAACAATATTCACGGACACCTGAAATTCGACCTGCAAAACTGTATCTAATTGATGGGCAAGAATTATCTTGATGGAGTTGTGAGTCGGGTAAGTGTGCATAAACCTGCACATTCTACCTATAAAACTCAACTCAAATCTCGATTAGCAAACTCATAAATAGAGCTGCTATTTTATATCTTTAGGTCAAGTCGGGTTGAATTATTTAGAAGCTCAAGCTGGAAAGATCTTATTCGAATTACAACTGAAATGATAACGGGTTTCGAGTTTTACGTGTAAAATGTGTAGGATCATTCGATTAGATAAAGAAAAAAATGGTAAAGTTCATTGTAAGCAAATCATACCCTTGAAAATGGGAATCAGGTTTCATATTCCTGTGATTCAAAATCCAACTTTTCAGCTTTATTCAAAATGACTAAATTAGACTATCTCGCAAATATTGTGAGTAATTCATGTTTAACTAACATGGGGATCAATACGGTGAATAGGGAATGTCAAAGGCATAGGACGTTAGGTTGGGGTGTATTTTACATGTGAGGGAAGCAAATTTCATGTGATTCGAGGAATGTTGGATTGGTTCAAATATAAGAATTAGAGAAGTGTATTGTTGAGACTGATGTCTTGACGAACATATCGATTTTACATAAAGTACACTTAGATGGAGATAACGTGAGTTTAGTTGTTGATGATTGTTTAGCTTATGTCATGTAGTTTGATAGCATTTCTTTGCAAATGTATATTGGTAGGTTCACAGTGTCAAATGGGCAGCAATAGGATGTTGACTATCTTTCGACGTGCAGAGAGCTTTCGACTCTCGTTGATGATATATATGAAAAAAATTGGGATTCAAATATTTAAAAAACTTAAGCTACATTGTCTCCAATGTATATTGGCTCTTAAATATTTTCAAATTATAGCATTTTGCAAAATAAATATCACATCTCAAGTTTTGTATTTATTTATTTATTCATATCATGCAGCTTTATTTATTTGCTAATTCATTATGAAAAGTTATTTTCTGTTTGTTTGCTTAGCTACTTAAAAGCTTTAAAAGAAACAAATTAATTTTGGGGACATTTGAGTGTGTGTTGTTATATTTAAATTTAGGATTGAGTTTTTAAATGAAGTAGTTATCAATTTTTATCTTTCAAGTCTCTTAAATTTGGGTATGAACAAACTTTGAATATCATATCTTATAGTACAAATTATAAATGATCCAAACGTTTAATCAAATATTGAGTATTATGTAATTAAATATGCACCATTATTACTATGAAAATTATACATCTGTACTAAACTGGTAATATGCGTTTCGTTGAAAGTTAATTGTAGTTTATACAAGTCAACGTGGACATATAAGCTTTCATTTTCGTTAGAGTTAATTTACTATCATAACCCAAAAATGTGAACTTCATATTTTGTTGCTTCACAATTTTTGCTATACATGCACAATAACTTAAAATATAAGCATAACTCAATAGAAGAAGCTTTTTTAGTATCCCATCATTTTCTTTCCCTTTATAGGAATGATAATGGGATGATTGTAAATTCATTTTCTTTAATTTACTCTATGTTAGTTGGCCATTATGGGGACATATATAGTACACAAAATGATGGTATGTTTAATATATATATACTCAAAATTAATACAATTTACTTGGATATGAGCTCATGAATTTTTAAGGTTCGATCGTATTGATTATTTATTTCATCTTTCATATTTGCTCTTGCAATTTTTATTTGTCAACAATAATAATTTGAGATGTTAATATTATGTCCATTATACGTATTTTTTTTTATCAACATTTGGGGAACAACACAGTGAAGAACGGCCAAGAGACGACTTTGTAAAGGTTAACGTGGATAATGTGATTTTTAGCGAGTTGCGGAGGTTTAGTGATGGATGGGTGACGCGGGATGTAGATTGTCAGTTTTGATGAGGAGAATACTGATAAAGGAGGACTCAACGACTCATAGGGTGGTGGATGCATTTTCAGTTAGGGAAGCATTCAGTTTTGCAAGCGTTTAGTTTTACAAAAGAGCACGGTGGACCGAAGGTGATAGAAGTGTATTTTCCAAATTGAATATATTTGTCATGTATGATTTTGACAATGTATCATGTTCTTTTATTCCATGATATAATCAGGTTCTTATGTTTCTATGTTAGGCTGGATGTTTCAAATGAAAACGTTCCACAAGTAATGATACTGAACATGTTGCTCTATAAAATTGAAATAAAGATGGTAATATCATTTTCATTTGTATAATGCTTTTATGAAGAGTCTATTAACAAATTACCATATTGTCTTCTATTTTTTTTTTTAAAAAAATCTATTGTCTTCTAATTAAATGCTATGATATGGTCCCATACAAAAATTAAAGTTTTCTTATAAATAAATAAAGGTCGATTCCAGACATTATAGTATATCTCACGCGCCCAACCTTTTTTATTGCTGATTTTTACAGCTAATTGACGCTGTGTCGGTGGGTCCCACCATCGGATATAGCCTAATTTGGGGTGCGCGTGAGATCGTTGCGTTTGGGTTTGGAGTGAGTCCGTGAACAGGTAAAAAACACGAT
>JAYMSZ010001221.1:0-15107 GCA_036897665.1 Pelargonium citronellum | reverse complement strand
AAACAACAATTCAAAAAAATTAAAAAAAAAAAAAATATAAAAAAAAAAAAAAAAAAAAACTGAAATAGGTCTTAGGACCTCGCAAGATCTAACGGTCTAGATTGAATCACAGATACGTGGGCTCTACGCAGATGATGGGTCAGCTCAAATCTAATGGTTCAAAAATTCGTCTCAGCCGTATAAAAGCAGAGCGACCCTTCGCTCAAAAGGCCGAAACTTTCTAGCCCTAATAAGTCCATTAGGGTTTATCTCGCAAAGCTCAGAGCTTTTTCGACCTGAAGCTTCAAAGCCCATCAACTTCGTCTCCTACCTCCAAAATTCTCTGTAACCAAAATTCAAATTTCTCTTGCTCTTCCAATAAACGACTCCATCCATTGAATAAGGAAAATAGAACAGCCCTAAATTAAATTTTTTTCGACATTGGTGTTGAATTTTTGGTTGCGGTCTCTTTCTCGATCTCATTCATCTCATTCTGCGAATCCACGACTCATGGTAAGCAATGTTGTGTCCTCGTATTGTCTTCGCATGGTTCGTTTTTGTGGATCTTAAATTTGTATAATTTTGATTTTAGCCTCTCTGTGTTGCGGTTTTGGGT
The DNA here is from genome assembly GCA_036897665.1 of Pelargonium citronellum. Lineage (NCBI taxonomy): Eukaryota > Viridiplantae > Streptophyta > Magnoliopsida > Geraniales > Geraniaceae > Pelargonium > Pelargonium citronellum. Next base: position 14,512 of record JAYMSZ010001221.1, on the reverse strand, counting down.
CGCATGTGTTTGTTGATTGATGACTGTCTGGACTGTTTCGCGAACTGGATTCTCTTCATTGCTTGTTATTCTGCATTTTTTTTTATCGATTTGTTGTAAATAAAGCCGAATACATAAATTTGTGCATACAGCATCATGGACCCTGGATTCTAGGTTTTCAATTTGGCGGTGGATGTTGAATGTCACTCTAGTACCTATTTTTTTTTTTTTTTAGAATGTTAGGTTAGGTTAGGTTTTGTAATTTAAAATACAATGAATTGTGTTGTGAAGGCAGTACTTGAAATTTATTGAAGAGAAGTACCTCTGAGCATGCATTTTTTGTTTTCTTCATATCTGGTTCATGTCCATATAATGATGGATTTGTTAATTTTAATAATTGGCAGGTGGATAGGCTCTTTTTTTGGATTGGCCAATATTGTAATTAAGTTACATATTATGCTGTGGTAGAGTAGGGGGTAGTAGAGAGTGTGACGGTCAATGGATAATAGTAAATCATATTTGAATGGCATTGCATTGCCCATGCTATTGCCAGCTTAAACTTCGTAAAGAAAAGGATTGCTATTATCATTGTTCATGGAAGTGTAGAATGAAAGGAAACTGGGTGATGTTTGGTAAATTCTAGGTACTTCCTCGCAGGCCGCAAACCCCATAGCAAGGACTTATTCAGTCTGAAAACATTTTGAAGATGTAACCAATTGTACCTCTAATTTTCTAGTATGGTTTATTTCTTCGTGCAAGTAACCATCATTGCATAAATCATGTGGCAGTTCTAAGAGATCTGTTGGGTTACCATCATTTTAACAATGCAAGTTTGTTCTGTTACTAGTTGTGTAATGTAGGAAATTGGTTAGTTGTTGGCACTAGTGTGATCATGTATTTGTTTTGTACGCATACAAATAAGTAAATGAATGAATAAATGAATGTTTCATGTTACTTGAATATTTTTGCTTAAGTTTGAAATGAATGATTGAGATGAGGTGTGTACCAAGACTATGTGCAAGGTTTTGTGTACTAGTAAGTAGTAACTATATCGTTCTCTTTGTATTTCCAATTGTACAATCTGCTCTCCATTCCCCCTCTAATCCCTCTGTTGTTTTTCTATTGCAGGACTACTCTCATTCTATGGAGATTGTTCCTCATTCTATGGAAATGGTTACTCCTTCTATGGATATGGTTACATCTTCTATGGAGATGGTTAACCCTATTATGGACATGGGCACTTCTGATTTGGAGATGGGTACTCCTGCTACCCCAATGACGCCTATTGATAACAATGAGCTGCACGATCCAGAAACACAACCTAGTAAGCGCAGGAGAAAGAAGTCTATTGTCTGGGAACACTTTACGGTGGAAACTATTGGACCAGGACATACCAGGGCCTGCTGTAAGCAGTGCAAAAAATCTTTTGCTTACATCACTGGTTCAAAGCTTGCAGGCACCAGCCACCTGAAAAGACACATTGCCTTGGGAATTTGCCCGGTAAGCCGTCAGAAAAATCAGCCTAACCCATATGCACTAGGTTTTGGTCCTGGAAATGCTACTGATCCACCTAAAAAACGCTACAGATCAACTCCGGCATACGCGAACGTCCCTTTTGATCAAGAACGCTGCAATCAGGAAATTGCCAAGATGATCATTCAGCATGAATATCCTCTAAACATTGTTGAACACCCTGGTTTCATTGATTTTGTCCACACACTGCAACCTCGGTTCAATATGGTAAGCTTCAACACTGTTCAAGGGGATTGTGTTGCTATCTACCTGAGAGAGAAGCAAAGCCTTTTGAATTTTATGAATGGAATTTCTGGAAAGTTCAGCCTTACATTGGATTTGTGCACTTCAAGTCAGAACCTAGGCTATGTTTTCCTAACAGGGCACTTTATTGATGGCAACTGGAATCTGCATCGTAGGATTCTTAATGTTGTTATGGTACCTTTTCCAGATTCCGATGATGCTTTGAATCAGGCTATCGTGAATTGCTTATCTGATTGGCATTTGGAAGGCAGGCTTTTTACTCTCACTCTTAACCATTCCTTCTCAAGTCAAACAGCACTTGGAAATCTCAGAGGCCTCCTTTCTGTCAAAAACCCACACATGTTCAGTGGTCAGTTATTAATAGGGAGTTGTTACGCTCGTGTTCTTAGTCAGCTTGCACAAGATGTGCTTGGCACAATGAGAGAAACTGTCAAGAAAATCCGGGAAAGTGTGAAATATGTGAAAACTTCGGAAGTTCATGAAGAGAGGTTTCTTGAGCTGAAGGAACAACTTCAAGTCCCTAGCAACAAGGAGCTATCCATTGATGACCAAACTAAATGGAACACAACTTACCATATGCTGGTGGCGGCCTGGGAATTAAAGGAAGTATTTTCGTGCTTGGATGAATGTGATCCTGATTACAAGATGGCTCCTTCAGCTGATGATTGGAATCAGGTAGAGGCCTTGTGTACATATCTGAAGCTTTTCTTTGATGCAGCTGATATCCTAACGGGCCCTGTGTATCCACCATCCACTACATTTTTCCATGAAGTCTGGAAAATTCAGTTAGAACTGACACATGCGGTAATGAGCGAAGACCCCTATAGTAGCATCATGGCCAAGCCTTTGCTTGAGATATTTGATAAATATTGGAAAGATTGTTGTCTGGTTCTATCAGCAGGTGTGGTTATGGATCCTAGATTCAAAATGAAGCTTGTTCAATTTAGTTTCTCAAAGATCTATGGTGAGGAATCTGAGGCATGGGTCCAGGCTGTTGATGATAGCGTTCGTGAGCTGTTTCTTGAATATGTTACACCATCACTTACTATTCCAGATTCTTTTGTGGAAGAGGGGAATGAAAGCATTCCAAAAGCTGAAAATCCGCAAGAAGATGGTCATTTTATTTCTACTGCAGATGGACTTCAAGATTTTGAAGTGTATATATCAGAGATGTCATGTGAGGACATGAAGTCAGAGTTAGATCAATATTTGGATGAGTCGCTTTTGCCTCGGGTACAAGAGCTTGATGTCTTGGGTTGGTGGAGGGATAACAAAAGCAAGTACCCAACACTCTCTAGAATGGCTTCTGATATCTTGTCTATACCATTCTCCACAGTTGCTCCTGATTCTGTGTTTGACGTTGAAAGCAAAAAGATAGATCGCTACCAGAGTTCTCTGCGTCCTGTGACACTAGAAGCCCTCGTTTGTGCCAAAGATTGGCTTCAGTATGGAGTGTGACCAGAGATGCCGCCAATAAATGTCTAATGCAGTCAAGGTTTCATATCCTCATCTTGTAGAATAGTTTTTAAATTGATGACTTTTTTAGGTATGTTCTTTAGTTCTTTCATGCTTTAGGTGTTTAGTATAGATATTATAGGAATTGTTTGTTTGGGATTCATTATAGACTATAATTGACCAAGTTTGTTTAGAAGAGTAGGCTTCTACTTGGCATTCTGGATTCGAAATCAAATGAATATGTTTGATAATTTCAAATACCATATTTTTCAACATTCAGTATATCATATCACTACTGTCTACTGGATCATATCTTTTGTGAATCAGAATTTGGTTGCATCTAATGCCAATAAGTACTCTTCTCTTAGAACTGCAAGTGTATGTTTTTGTTTTCATTGTGTATAAAAGCTGCTGTCTAGCCCATATTGCAGTGTTTTTGAGTTGGATCAGGACTGGAGAAATTTATCTCCACAAATTGAAACCCAGCCACTTTCTCTCCTCTAACTGACAATCTTTTTTATCTACAGCAATTCGATATCGTTTTATTCTTACTTGTATTATTATATATTGAACTTGTATTATTATATATTGAACAAAACACAGTTTTGACGTATATGATAAGATCAATCTTGTTCTTTTGCTAGTTTTAGTCACTCTACTGGCTCCTCGATATCAACCCTGCAAGAGTGTTTACTACATATATATTGATTCTTTTTTTGTTTTACCTAGGTTTTTTAGTAGTTATGTTAGTTTTATAGTTTGAATTGCTCTCTTAGTAGAGGTTGCGATAGATATTCCATTATTAGAAATAAATTCATTATGAGTCGGTGGGTACTACTAGGTGATGATGTGCATTAGATGTTTCTGAAGAGGAGGATAATGATTATTTCTGTTGTTCTACTCGTGTAGTCAAAGATTTAACTAATTATACGACAATTGATAGTTCTTTTGAACATCAAGTAGTCAGGTAGCTCTTCTTGGTGCTTGTAATGTTCACAAGACTGAAATGGTTGCGATGGTTGAACCAAATAATTGACCTGTGTTTGGTACGGTTGAGTTTGTGCAGGCTATTGGATACAAATCATTTGATTTACAAAATTCTATTTTATACTTCAAACCAAACATTGCGCTTTTGCATATATATATATATCAGAAAAAGGAGATATAAATATAAACACACTTTCTGAAACGGTACGCAGAAGTTCTACATGCACCTACTACCAACTGCATACACTCAATTGTTCAATTTTTGTGCCACAAGATAGACCAACATACCAAGAAATAAAAACACTACAGAGAATCTTCGGCGCATAGCATGTTTTAACATAGTAAACTGACCGAGTTTGCAGTAAACGAGGAAGGATCAAATAACATGGATGCCATCGAAAGGATCTATGACCTAACAATGATGCAAATTGCAACAAACCACAATGTAAAGGGACAATCACAAGCAACATGTCAGGATTTAATTCTCTATACCGATACATGCACAATGTAAGATGTAGGAAAAAAGAGCTACTTGGACCTGTAAACCATGTCATTTGACGTAGACAGTGTCATGTTGAGTTTCAACTTGATCCCGGATCAAGTACAGGGAGCCTGCAATGTAGACTAATCGATTTATCAATCTGACGAGATCCAGGAATGAAGAACTGAAATATCATTGTTAAGCAAGCACCCTGTGCAGCAATCCCATAGAAAGCACAATCTGGCTTGGCCAGGTGACACTGAAGACTCTTGGCGAAATGCTTCACACTCACTTGGACAGACTGAGCATCTCCTCTCAAGATGGCCCTCTGTGACCGGGTTTGTGCACTCAGATTTCGGTCCTCAGCAGGAGCATCTGCTTGCTCCCCTAGGACCAACAACTTTCTAAACTCAGCTCCGAGTGTGATTAGAGTTGTTGATATCTGTAGATGAAGATCTCCATACTTGCTTATGGAGACATTTAACACATCACCCACATGCTTCATCCGGTCCATGAAACTCTGCAACTGATTCAAATCTGGAACCTGAACCAGCGTCTGAGGCAGATCTTGGGCCATATCAAGAGCAGTTTGAAGTTCAAGAACTTGAGCTCTAGATAAAGGTTTTGAGATTGGTACATCTTGAACAACTGCAGACTTATAGCCCTTAGTCTCGAAGGTAAGGAAAGGCATTGGCTGGGTACAGTTTGGTGGCAGTTTCTTCACCAACTTAATCTGCAGGCGGTTTGCAGTGGAATCACCACCACCACCACCAAATTCATTACAAATGCTCACACTGCTTCGAACAGCACGTTGGAGGAGGGAAATGTCTATGGCAAAGGCAATGCAATCATCATTTTGGCTGGAAATGCGGTAATCATCAAAGAAGGCTTCTTTGCGAAACTGAGCAATTGATTGAACACCATCACCATTCAGAAGATTGTGAAGGAAAAATGTATATTCTTTGGTGAAGTACAGGTGGCATATCTTCCCCATTTTGTCTAGAGCTGGTAAAAATCTTTTCTCTAAGAGATTAACTCCATTCTCTGTAAGAAATGCCCTAAACTTCATTTGTCTATTCCTGTATATGTGCTTCCCAGGATAGCGATCAGAGTTACTGCCTCAGAACGAAGAGAATAACGGAGGTTAGGTTATATATCCGCAGCTATTTGATAAATTGTGAATGTCACTATGTGAAATGATGCTTGGAATGATTCCTTATGAGCAACTCATATTTCAGTGTAAAAAGATTATCAAATAAACTATTTGCAAGTCACAACAAACTATTAGTGTAAAATAGAGGCTTACGGGAAGCTCATATTCCAGAGGGTGAAAAACAGGATCACATAAACACTTTGTATGCCAAAGTCGTACCATACAAAACTGTAGAATTGAAAAGAACTTTTAACTAACAATTAGCGTCAAAAGAGGAATTCCATGTTTGTTTTGTCTATTAACTTGATAAGCAATAATGTTAGAGCACACGCATTGTATGAAATCAATAGCCAGAAACATCTTTTGCATCGATTATATAATTTTATATCATAAGCGTACCACAGTTACTGCCACTACAGATCGTTATCCTGCTTAGTCCACCCATTTCTATGGTATTCTTTCTGTACCCTCCTTGTGAAATGTGTAGTGAAGAAAATGAAAAGTTCCCAGTTCTGATTTTTTTTTAGAAAAAATAGTATTCTGATTTTACCCAGCAACAAATAGGGTACATTATAACCACATAATTTTTCCCAAATTCAAGCATACATTCTCCAGAAACCTCAATCTATCTCAATTCACAGAAAAATGGAGGCTAAAAGTTCAATGAAATTTGCTAGAAAATGTTTTCTCTCGAAACAAAGAAAGACTTTAACGTTCGAATTAGATTGCAGATGACGGCTACTTCCAAGTTCCAATAACGCATACAATTTCAGTAAACTCTTAATTTTTTTCGCAGACCAAACAGGACTTAACCTAGCACTAGCTCTATTCATCGAGTAAATTCAGAGAAAGAAAAGGAAAAAACACTCACAGAGATTAAGCTATAAAGCAGATCCAGAACACATATACAAAATCTGCACCTTTCGCATTAGAAACTGTGATATTTTCCTACACTTTCTCGATAACCAAACAGAGCTGTAGAAATTATGAACTCACCTGTGCGAGGGTTTCAACCGCGCCAATACTGTTGAATGCTTGAAATGTAAGAGGGAAATCGAAAGATGCGTATTTGTAGAAAAGCAAAACGACATGTCGTTATTTTTACTCTCATGTAAAAAAAAAAGACACAGTTTGGTTGGTTAACTTTGGTGTTTCGACCTACTTTGGTCCATAATTTTTTTTCCATCCAAAATAGTCCCCAAATTTTTGTGTTTTGACCTATTTTGGTGCATGAACGTTTAAATATTGACTAAAAAATAGTCCTTTCCCGATTTTCCGTAGAGCTTCTATAAGAAAAAATTGATCGACCAAATTGGGTCAATATTTTTTGGGTTTAAAAAAAGTTTACTGACTAAATTTGGTCGAAATATAAAAGTTTAGAGATTATTTTAGGTTTAAAAAAATTTAGAGACCAAATCGATCGAAACAGAAAACCAAATTAATTTTTTTATCTTAAAAAAGGTTCAAATGTTGTCGAACTTCTATTATTTATTTATTTGCATAACATTGACCTTTTATTTGTTCAAAGAAATTGACGTGAATCAAGTTATAGATGATATGTTGAGAGCAAGAGTCTCGGTTGATATATGAAACTCAACTAAAAACACATTTGAATCGGATTTGACAGGTGCGCGGCGCTTGTTTGACTGAAATTCTTTTTTCTCCTACATTTTGAGAGTAAGAAATATCAACTATAGAGTTAATGCATGAAACTCAATTAAGGCACGTTCAAATTCGATCCAGACACATATGATACAAGAACCCCAAACCTTATTCAGAAACTAATATGTTAGTGAAACCGCTTTGTACATGTTTAATCTGGTCATGAAACAAGTTACTATAAACTTTATCACATCAGAGGAAAACAAAAAGAAAGAGAAGCTGAGGATGCACAATACACTATTGAACTTTTAGCCACATACACCTAGGAACTTGGAGGCCATGAGATTATAAATTAAACTGTTTTGCTGCTATCTACAAGATGAAGCTTATTTAACATATCATCCAAAGCTTGCAATGCAACCTTGTACCGATATTGTGATTTCTTCCCTTCCTCCGCAACCTGCACGACGCATTTGTACAAATGATCATACCTGTGTATCGGGTTGTTTATATCAATGCCAATGCAGCTGTGATCAAGAACATATGCGCGCTTAATATCCTTTCTCCACCGCGAAAGAATGTACTGAGGTGGAATCTCCTCCACGCCATTCTGGCTCAGGACATTCAGTACATGCCGGCATAGATATCCCTTGACGTTGAATAACCCACAATCGCAAAAAAACTCCATTTCGGTCGCGTTGTATGAAACCTCGTAATCTCTTGCCTCCCTCCTATTTCCCTCAAATTCAACATTTTCATTAACTATATACGTTATGATTGGACCATCGACATTTATTTGTCTTGTGCTAAAACAATTGTACATTCCTTCCACCTCCTTTCCAAACTTCCTTACTATGTCATTTGTGTACAGTTTCGAGATCTGCAACTCGAAATAGCATCTTGATTTAAGCATATAACTGGAATTTCTTGAATCCAAATCTGCTAAGGTCTCGAGCTGATAATTTGTCTGCAGCGCATGATCATACTTCTCTAAGAAATCTTTCAGAGGAGTATGTTTGCCCAGATATCCATCAAAAAATGAAGATACAGCATCACATGGTTGGCTAGGATACATTCCTGCCAAAAATGTCTCCTTCAAATAAGCTGGAACCCACCGCTTCCGGTCTTCATAAAGCATTTGAAGCCATTTATGATCCCTAAGTCCATGACGTTGGAGCATATCCTCCCAAACTGTTTCAAAATCCGCAGCCCTTGGAGAGTAGTAAGCTGCTCTGGTTATTGCTGCTTTAATTGTTTCGTACTCAAATAACCCGCCCAGTTTCTCCTGTACTTTCTCCATGACCTGTGATGAACAAAGACAATGGGAGGCTCTAGGGAAAACATCAGCAACAGCCATTTGCATGATTCTACAGTGGTCGGTAATGATAGCTTGTGGAGGGCGTCCTAGCATACATGTAAGCCATGCCCTAAACAACCACGTATACGATTCAATAGTTTCACCTGCAAGCAAGCCACAGCCCAACAGCACAGATTGTCCATGGTGATTTGCTCCGATAAATGAAACAAGTGGTACGTCATATCTGTTTGTCAAGCAAGTAGTGTCAATACGAACTACATCGCCAAAGTAACCATACACGACCCTAGTCCTTGCATGAGCCCAGAACACATTCCTTAAACATCCTTTTTCATTGATATCCACCACGTAGAAGAAGTTTGGATCCATCAACTGCATTTGACTGAAGAAATTGTGTACAGCTTGCGCATCTCCTTCTCTGAGCTTCAATTGTTTGGAGTGATCAACCTGACTTCCATTTTCTCTTTCATCAACATCTAAGCTCCCATTGCACTCATCATCAATGATCACTGTTCTGAACAACCTAATTTTTTGTGCTTCCTCAGCAACGTCTAATTGCAAAGGCCTTTTGGTTCCACCACCCAAGATCTTATGGGATTTATAGAATTTTCCACTTGCTGTGCTAATCAAGTGGTTATGCTCAAGCTCAACTTCAATAATTCTCCATCTTCTGGTGTCCATCAACCGGAACTTTATCATTGCTGGACAACCAGTTCTTGTTTCTGGTCTTGGGCGATTGGCTTCACTTTTCTTTTTGAAACCTGCACTACTGCAGCTAAGTTTTCCTCTGTACCTTTCTTTGCTCTTTCTATACCATGTATTGCTTACTCTGACTCCAAATCCCTGTTCTTTAGCGTAACAATTGTAGAAGTAATATACATCCTCATAGGTCTCAAATTCCATGCCAACCACAGGTGGCAGAGGATTTTCTCCTTGAATTATGCCAGATTGACCAACACACTCTGTCAATGCACAATCTCCTTCGATCTCATATCCATCGGCATCATCATCACCTACTGGCTCAGTATTGAGAGACACTTCATCCATCTACACCATGAATGGCATCAAGTGAGTAAAATTGCTCAGTTATAGAATATGAGAATCAATAGACACACTCAAAATAAAATAATTAAATACATCTTACATTGCTCCATCTTATTTATCTTATGATCTCCCAAATATTAAGACCTCCAGAGTAAAATAATTTGTCCAACTTGAGGTAAATGAGGTTTGGTAAATGTGACATATATACATCTAGTATCAGGAATATCTCCTACCATGTGAGACATGTGAATATACTGGATTAAGCACTGCCAAATCTACAATAATAGTACTACAAATCTCAGTCACACTTTCCCCAAGGATTAGCTAGAATCACAGTATTTTGTTCTTAATATATTACCAAAACCTAGATTACCAGTGCATGTATAGAATGGAACTTGAACATGATAATGATGACAGCCCCTTTTTAATTTGACATGGAGACAAAATAGAAATAAACAACACACAGATCCTGGACCTTTCATATAAGAATCACACGATGCTTCTACATCATCTCATTTGCACAAAAGGTTAGGTTGCTAACAAAAATAGGGGAGTGAGAATACAAAAGGAAAAAGGGAACGAATGCAAAACTAACAAAAAGTGACATGTGCTTGATAACTTAATTTTGCCGTGGAAATTTATCAAGGATTAGGGGACACAAGATTTTTTATAATTGAATATTAGTGATTCTCTCAAGGTAACACACTCCAGCACAAGGTTCAAGTCAAAATCTAATTTTGCAATCGACAGTCTAACATGGTCATTTTCTCCTCACTGGCTAAAAGTCTCAAATCAAAGTTATTCGTTTTTAGTCATGTTAGATTTTTTTAATGCAATGTTCACAAGTTTTGAACTTTCTTTTTCCTTAAATTTCCTATTAAGCAACTCATTGCTCTTGTTCAAGAATTCATTCGTATATTCAGGAAACTATCCATTAGGGGTATCTTTTCTCGTCAGTATTTAACATGTTCCAGTATGTTACTCTCATTTTAATACCCATTAACAGAGATGAAAGATCCATGCATTCCTAAAATACTCAAGAAAATTATGACGCAATGAGACAAGATTTTCTAGATTGTACATAAAATAATTATTTTGAAGGGACATTAAATTAGATAGTAAAATTAGAACTCTTCCTTAAATGTGTGTGGTAAGCAATGAAATAGAAAGGAATTGACAACTTGAGCACATTTAGCTTTCACTTCAATATTCTCAAGAAACTATCTTCGGCCATTATGCTAAAAAAAGTTTTTCCAAACTTACGTCTCTAGCTATGACTCTAAAATATACTTCATGAAGTCCTATTATAGAGACAACAAAACTAACTAGGATACATAAACAGATACTCCTTCCATCTTGTCTTGTTTCTCTAGCATTTTTCCCCAAAATGAGTTGTCTTCTTTCCTTCTTAGGAAGTTTGTTATGTATAAATTACCAATAATATCCCTCTAATAAGTCAGTTACATCCCTGAGTTTGTTACAACACATGATCACGGGGTTACAAGAGGAAATGTACAGCACCAATGAACTTCTCCTTGATTGTTCTCAAATGAAAACCAAGATACTCATTCTGAGACGGAGTGAGTAATACTCTAGAGTCTAGAATGTTGCCAGAAAATCATCTAATCAAAATCATTCAGTCATTATCACCTCCAGGCTACTACAACTTAATCAATCGTTTTCTAAAACCTTAAGGTTCTCTCATTATTCCCCGAGATAGAGAAGCCATGTGGAAACTAAACACTTGCATATTCCACAAAATAAGTCCTTTAGAAGGAACTCACATCAGGGGTAATTTCGAACCTTGTTCACCAGTTCACAAAATACAAGTTCTCAACTTGACAAGTACTTAGTTCTGCATTATACGCTACATTAGGAAAGAGAATCTTTTCATGGAAATCGGAAGCCATTCTCACGCTAACAATGTATCTATAAAGGAGGTTTTGCTACCCAGTTCATAAAAGCACGAAGAGGTCATGTAAGTAGGAGGTTTGCTGTGGAGTGGATAAAAGGTGAGACGGGTACTCAGCAACTCCCCTCCAAACCCAAAACTTACACCTATCACCGTCGCTGAAGTGTAGTTAACTGCTGCATTGTCGCTTCTAACCTATCATCTCCATCCAAAACAATTCCCTTTCATATTCACCCATTTCAATAATTCCCCAACACTATAAGTCCTTTTTGAACAAACACTCGGTAAGTCAAGTGGTTGATTTCACTTGGTCCATCGAGCTCTCAAGTTCAAGTCTCGGTGTTTGTACGCTTGCTGATAAAAAAAATGTGTGTGAAAGTGAAAATGTAATGTGCAAGTGCAGGAAGGAAGATGGTAGGTGGAAGTAGCACTGGAGGGATAAAGGAGACACAAGAGATGATTGATTTTGCTGCAAAACACAACATAACAGCAGAGATAGAGGTCATACCCATGGATTATGTCAACACTGCAATGGACAGGCTTGCCAAGAATGATGTTAGGTACCGATTCGTCATCGACGTTGCCAATACTATTGCTGCAACCAAACCTTGACTGATCTTGAAGACTAGCTAGTACCAGCTTGGTATTATTTGGTTGTAGCTGTGTTTGAGTTTGTGTTTATTTAGATCAAGCTTGTGATGATATCAGACCCATCAAATAATTTGCACTTCTGAGAACTACAAATCCACAGGCTTAATGGTGAAATTATCATATTACATACATCACCACAGTTTCTTACATCTTTTTATGATTATTGAAGTGTCATTCCCAACCCATATACTTATACAATAATGAATCTATACAAAATTCAGAAGAATAGTAGAAAACAAATTATTAACTCAACTACTAACCTCTTTTGGGGGGCTCCTTCTTCATGTATGTGCAAGCCAATGGAAATAGCTTTATTTATAGCATACTGTAATGTAAGTGGCTACTGCTCACTGAAGATTTGAAGTTACACTGATTGGTAGTAAGCCTTTGAACAATGCCACTATTGAGCTGTGGAGTTCGGTGGATAGGCATGAGATGTGGCGTTTCGCAGATTGGCGAGAGTGGTGGAGTTGTATAGAACAACTCTCATTCCTTTAGACTTATAGTAGTTTATCTCTGCAGACAATAATCGTTGGTGAAACGTTCCCCATTCTTTGATACACCTCTGTCTCACCTGAACCAAAACAAACATCATAACAGTTACAACAGCTACTTTAAGCTATATACGTACTTACTAATGGTGAGGTTTTAAGTAAATGATTGTGTTCCTTGTTTAAATGTTGGTCTACGGAAATAATACATTCGGTTCTCGTGTGCATGCAAGGACAATAATGAGCGAAAACAAAGGGAGTTAACAAGTACATGAAACTCGTACCGCTTCCCCTGTCGTCCCATTCTCTGCCTTCCCTTGCTGGAAAGGAGGAGCGAAACTCTAAAGCAGCAGCAGCAACAGCAATGGATGTTATTTTTACAGGTTACTGATTCATGAATATTAAAACATGGCCGATTGTTAGAGTTTACCTGATTAAGTGTGGGAATACCCTTATGAACAATCCACTGAGAATCCACAACTCCTATTTTCTCATGAGCAGGCTGATATTAAGCAAATTGTCATATTATTACGACACAAAACAACAAGAGTTGATTAAAGAAGTAGAGAGGGGAAATTGGCAAGGAAACCTCAACACATTTCCTAAGAGCGAAATCTAGGCCCCAACCATGAACCAAGTCATTCTGCAATGGAAATAAGTAAATACAATTTCAGGATTTATGCTTCAAAGAGACCTCGATCCAGAGGAAAAAAAATAGAGAGGGGCAATAACTGCACCACTCCTTTATTGAAGAAAAAGAACATGATAACAATTATACCTGAAGCAAATACCAAACGCAACGCCATGCATCACGAGAGAAGACAGTCGCCATAATCTCTACGAATCTGCAAATTTAGCTCCTTAGACTTGCCTCTACAAATCATCAAGTTATGAACAATTATTGAAGATAAAGAATCTTAAATGTACGCTGCACATGGAGGCAAATGTGGATGTCTGCACCAACCAGCTCTCTCCTCTGCCTCTCTGTCAAAGAAAAAACATGCTAAAAGTAAAACTCTAAGAGGCTCTGATGAGGTAAATTTATCTTCATGGATAAAAAAATGAATGGAAGTTGATGAATAGTGTAGTTCTTACTTGTGAACTTCACTGCCTTCTCTTCTCTTAGTCATTTGCCAAGTTAGCCCGCTTTTCGGGTCTAAACCAGGCTGTGAGATGTCTAGGTTGTGCTTCGTTACCAATTTTATGTATCTGGAGCAATATATAAGAGGATCCAAACCTTAATATTCTAATTATATATTCATTCAAGTTAGGGTAGTAAACAAATGAGCACTCACTCTTCTGCATCAAAATTCTCCAGCCCCAGGTCCTCATCCCAGACGAATATGTATTCATATGATGCCACAATATCAGGATGAAGAAAACGTTTGGCATACCACCTTGGCCAAATTTCAGAAAATGCACAAGAAAATTTAAATCAGCATAGATCTACCAAAATTTCATTAGTCGATTAGGATGGCGCTACTGCAGGAGAAACAAGTACTCACCACTTAGATTGTCTCTGAACACTCACATGGATAGCCCGCTTTGACCACTCAAACTCTTCCCATTCAGTTGTCCAACCATCATAGTGAAACAACATAATGGTAAAATTATCTGAGAACTTTTGAGAAAGAACAATTGATTAATCAGAATGTGTGTGTGTGTG